>PVJH01005588.1:0-110393 GCA_004026705.1 Nesogale talazaci
ACAAGAATTATAGTGGGAAACTCTGAGCAGGTGCATTGTTGTAAACCTTAAAACAAACAAACAAATATTGTTGCAACCTCCCTGACCTTTTCCAAGACTGCCATTTTCAATTTTCTTAAAATTTTATTTTAAACTCTCTTCACTACTTTTTTTTTTCTTTGAGAAGATCTATAAATATTATTTCTTTGGAATCTCAAAAATTGAGTGCTGTAACTTTTTAAGTTGATCACTCTTCCTTGAAGTCTTTTAAAAATTCTTTAATATACTTAAACCACTAAATAGTATTGTTTTATGTGGGAAAGTATCCTCAAATTTTTGCAAAGGTTCAAATATTTGGGAAGAGGAATGCTTGATTTTTAAAAAATTTGATTTATGTCAGACCTTGAAATAATTTTCTTCTATGACACAAATAGTATCTTTTTTAAAGGGGCCCTAATGAGACTAAAACAAATGAGAAAACTTTTCTTTTTCAGAGACAAGTTTGAAAACAAATATTTTTGATTCATATTTGTATATTATATAAGAATGTAACCAATATGATCATATATTGAGTGCTCGCTTCAGTAGCACATATACTAAAATTGATCATATATTGAGCATTGTCTTTGAACACTGTAAAGAAATCGAGCCGATGTATGTGTGTGAGTGTGCGTGCACATATGCACAGTGCTCACAGGAGATTTATGTTAAGGAGTTGGCTCACAAAATGTTCAACGGTTGCCATGCCTCAACTCTATAGATCAGACCAAAGGTTGGTGATTCTGAAAGCCCGAGTTGGGTGTCGGGAAGGGTTAAATATATGTTAACTCAGGGGGAAAATTATTTATCATCTAGTGCAGTGGTTTTCAACCTTCCTAATGCTGCGACTCTTTCAAGCAATTCTTTATGTTGTGATGCCCCCCCAATCATGAAATTATTTTGTTGCTACTTCATAACTGTAATTTTGCTACTGCTATGAATTGAGCAACTCCTGTGAAAGGGTCATTAGACTCCCCAAAAGGGCCATATCCCACAAGTTGAGAACCACTAGTCTAGAGGAAAAAGGCAGAAGGAAAATACAATTTTGCTTAAAAGATCTTTAGTTAATTGGTAAAAGATCGCCCAGATAATGGAAGGCATTCTGATTTACCTTAGTTTAACTGGGTAATCACATGTAACTAATTTATAACCCATAGTGTTTTACTAACAACTGAGCACCATAGCCTAATCAGTTGACTCTCAAACTTAACTTTAACCATCAGAAACATCATACAACCAAAAGTAAGAGAGAAAAGAGATAAATGTTTGCGACAACACACACCCTTCTAGAGACGATGTATAAGCTACAGTTAGTGAAGAAATCCATTACATGGTGGTCTTCCAAAATATGATCATATCTATCAAAAAATAAAACTGGGATTTTCCTTAGAAGGATGACTAGATGTAAATTCACTTGCTTTGGACACACCATGAGGAAAGGCTAATTGCTTGAAAATGATGACATGTTTGGTCAGTTAATAATGAGGGAGACATTTCATAAGATGATTGGCACAATAGCTTCAACAATGTGTTCAAACATATCAAAATTATAACACCAGTCTGGTCTATTTTCATTTTGCCATACATGAAGTTTCTATTACTTGATGCTACTGCCTGGCCAAGAAAGCCATCAAAGACACAAAGATTTTGGTTGATAATAATGCCAATGTGAATAAACATTCTACTTGATAGAGCTTCCTCCAAAACTAATGACTTTAATATATTTGTATCAAATAATAAAATCCTGAAACAGTTACTCTTAGCTCTTCTCTGCTTCAAAATGATTCTGAAAACTTATATGCTTATGCTCTATGCCCTGAAATTCTCGATTAGTAGGTTTGGCATGCAGATGTTAGTTTGGGTACAGACATGTGCCTTAACCAAGTCAGAGGATTTTCATTCACCTTATATGCATGTGAAAGTTGGACTTTGGGTAAGGAAGACAGAGAAGAATTGATGCATTTGATTAAAATACTGACAAAAGTATTAAATGTACCAAAGACTGCCAAAAGAACACAAAAATCTGTCATGGGAAAAGTTAAGCCGGATTGCTGCTTTAAAATGAGGAGTGTTAAACTTTATATGAAGCACTTGGACATGCTATCAAGAGAAACCAGTCCCTGGAAAGACACATCATTGATGGTAAATTACAGGCATAGTCAACAAGAGGAAGAACCTTGATGATGTTGATTAACAAAGTGGCTATAACAGTGGCTGAAATATAAGAAAAAAGTTGAGGCTGGCATAGACCAGTGGCATTTTGTTGTGTATATAGTTTCTATGAACCACATTTCTACTGGCATTGGAACAAGACTGGATGACAGCTCCCAAGAAGCAGCCAATTGATGGCAACCAGAAGTCACTCTATGTTTTTTGTATTGAAGATATCCAAGAAAAGAGAAGGGAAATTTCAGTGTGCAGGCAATAGATATTGCTGATTTGATCCTAAACCAATGAAATAAAGTGTATATCACAATAGGTGAATCACAAGATCTTTTCAATTTTCTAGTGCGTCTAAAAGTCATTCTTACACTATAGTCAACTAGGTGTGCAACATTACTATGAAATGTTTGAAATATTGTGAGAATTATCAAGTGCCACACAAAGACCCAACACGGGCACATTATTGTAGAAATATGGTCCTTGTATGCTTGCTTGACACAGAATTTTCATAATTCTTTAATTTGCATAAACACGAAATCTATGACATACAATTAAGAAAAGCACAATAAAACAAGGTATGTCAGTATATGTATAGCATCTGATGTCGAAAAAAGAGATAGATTTAGCAATTTGTTTTTGTATTCTTGGAAATTATCTAAAAAGTTTCTCATGAAAATATGAATAGTGACTGCATACAGGAAGTGTGATGGGAGATACAGATCTGGTGAGAGTAATTTTAATTTCTGATTTTATTTTTTAAAGACTTAATTTAATTTGACCCTGAAATGGTATTTTATTGGTATCTAAGCAAATCACAATTAATTAAAAAAATCTTACAAGTGATTTTGAAATAGGTTTAACAACCATGGAAAAGAATAAACATTTATGGTTTGTTCAATTAATGTATAATTTTTTGGGGGGGGAATTCTCTTAAATTTCACCAAATTAAATAATCTTAGTTCCTCCTGTACCTACAGAACTACAACTGGAAAACTTTTCATAGTTACAAGTGACACACATTAAAAAGAAGAAGGCCACTTGGAGCAGAGTTAGCAGCGGACGACTGAAGTAGTGACATGGTTTGAAAATCTGTCATGTGAAAAACTGAAAATGTCATAAAAGCAACAGGGCATTTTCAGCACAGATTAGGTAATACTTGGAAAAACATGATCACTGTCGTCACATCTTTCAAGAAATTTGATATAAAATACTTGTTCTGAATTATACTGAGGGCAGAATTATAACACATAAGCAGAAGTAGAAGGATATTAATTTTAGTTTAATGTAGAGAAATCCTTTCTAACAAAGCTTTCCTGAAAAGAATTGTTTTCTGGAGGTTATGAGGAATTTAAAGTTTTCAACACCACAAGCATTTAAACACAATGCAATTGACCACCTGACTAGTCTTGGAGGACACAGAAAGACTCTTGGGTAAGAATTTGACCTGAAAGCCGTTTCATGTATAATCATGAGATCATCTAATGGAAGTGCCTTTTATGTAAAGCACCATGGTCTGGGTGATGGCTTTGATGGAATACTGGAGCTGGTAAAAATGGTGGAAAATAAAGCACTTTTTAAGGCTTTATCCCATTCCATTTTAGCAAGTGACTTGGAAAGATATTTTAAAATAAAAAGATTTGTATATAGCATGAAACAGAAAAATCGACAGAATCAAGTTTCTAAAACAAATTTATAATGTGGATTAATATTTGAAAGTGTAGAGATTGACATTTAGTTGGAGTAAGCATAAAATCACATTCTTAAGACAAGTGGCCAGGGATGTGAATGACCTTCTTATCAGACAGAGGGCCTTGGAAGGTGGATTAGTGCAGATGTAGTTAGGCTAAAATCAAATGCCTGATAAGGTTTGTTCTATTTTGAATTTGTTCTAGATTTTAATATTTTTTTTTTGTGTGTGTGGGCATCACTGCCTCTGGTGGTTGTGGGCACTACCCAGCCGCCGCTGGATTTGAAACGCCAAGCCTGCGGGCTGCAGTTCCGCATTCAACCACTTACGCCACTGGGCCTCAGCCTGATTTTAATATTTTCTGTGATCATTTTCATTGAAGCTTTTCTCTGCTTTATTTTGCTATTGTTTATGCATGTGTGTGTGTGTTTTCCTATATGTGAAACCTATAGAGAGAAACTGGATCCACAATTCCTTAGGGTTATGACAGAGAAGGTTGAGGGAAAATGGGAGCTCATAAGAAAGAATGTAAGATAGAGGAAAATGTTCTAGGATGGATTATGGTGATGGTTGCACAAATCTTTTAATATTATTAAGCCATTGAGTTGTATTATCTGTGAATTAAATATCAATTAAAGTGTTTAAAAAGAATAATAAAAAACTTTGTTCATTAAAAGTACTCAGAGTTTCTGGAATTAAAAAGGACTATTGTTTTTTCAGTCAATGACTTTCAAACACAGGTCCAAGTTTGAACCAGTCCAAGCATTTTCATGGTACATGGAAATAGTTTATAAACAAGACTTATTGAACTATGAATTCCAAGCTGAACTGAATTGGAAAAAAAACAAACAAATAAAAGCAAGGCTCCATAAAGAGGCCCAATATCAATTGAAAGGTTTCAACCAACTGATGCAACACCACAGATGATTACTTGCCTCTGCCAAGAAATTTAGAAGACACTTATTTGGACAACTGACTGGAAAAGATCATATTTGTATCCTTTCTAATACAAGTGAACAACAATATGCAAAAATATGGAGTAATATCATTAATATTATAATCAAGTAAATTTTGCTTAAGATATTTTTCCTGCATCACTGCCCTGGTGGGAGTAGGGAGTCCAGCTTTGCTCTTGGTGAGCTGCTGCTGGATTTAAACCGTCAATCCTGTGGGCCTCAGCCCTGCACACAACCACTGTACCACCAGGATTCAGCTTTAAGATAATTTAAAAAGGCTGCAGCCATACATTGTCAGGGAGTTTACAGAGAATCAAGCTAGATACAGAAGAGGAGAAGGAATCAGGGATATCATTGCTGATCTTGGCAGAGAGCATAGAACATCAGCGAAGCATTTACCTCTGTTTTATTGACTCTGCAAATCCCTGTGGCCATGTGGACCCTAACTAATTATGTCTAACATTAAATAATAGGGATTCCAGAAAATAAACTGTGCTTATGAGGAAGACCAGGTGACATTTCAAACAGAACAAGGGGATACTCAGTTGCCTAGGAACAATCCAAGAGGAAGGACACTATGTTCGACGAAGCAGAGAATCTGTGAAAGGACTTCTCATAGATTTAAAACTAAGACCAGGTATTAGGAAAACCGTATTTCACAGTGCATCCTTTCACTATATTAATTCAATCTATATGTTGGGCTAAGAATTAGAGGTGTAAAAGATGAAGTGAAATGTTTTCAGGATGGCTGAAGGAGTCACAAATAATCAGCAACATGGAGATGACACAGACTTGCATGCTGAAAGTGAGAACTTGAAGGATTTACTGATGATGATCAAAGACAGCAGACCAGTGTGGGTTCACTTTAATGTAGTAGAAACAACAATCCTCCAAACTGAACTATTAAACAATAAAATAAGTGGAGGAAAGTTTGAAGCTATCAAATATGCCATTTTACTTGGACCCACAATCAACTCCAGTGGTAACAGCAGTCAGAAAATAAAGCAACTGCTAAAAAAAAAAAACCTCTTGAAAGGAAATATGTCATTTGTTAATGCTAAGATGTACCTGATGTGAGCCATGGTCTGTTCAGTTGCCTTGTATGTGTTTGAAAGGTGGAAATGAACAAGAAACACTGAAGAGTTATCGGTAACTTGATTCTGGTGTCTGAGAATAATATTAATATATCATGAGCAACTAGAAGAATGAACTAATTTATTGTGGAGTAGGCACTGCCAGAATGTACCTTAAAACCTGAATGATGACATTTTGACTCAAGTGCTCTGAGCATGTTATCAGAAAGGAACAATCCAAGAGGAAGGACACTATGTTCGACGAAGCAGAGAATCTGTGAAAGGACTTCTCATAGATTTAAAACTAAGACCAGGTATAAGGAATCTAACGAATAGAAATAATTAGTAGTATGACGCAGGACTAGGCAATGTTCTGCACTATGCGACATACTGTTACTCTAAGGCAGAAATGATTCACAGATTCACTGGCACCGAGCAACAACCTAGTGAAACTTACTAAGGCTGGATGGCTTTTTTAATAAGGTAAAATATGGCTTTTAGTCCAAAGGTATTACCTTTCTACTCTTTCACATTAGTCAAAATATTCTTTTTAGGAAATAATTATGAGGACAGATAATAGTTTTCCATTAATATTTGGCACCTTTCCAACATTGTTTTGGCACTTTCCCTACATCCCCTTTCATCTTTTAAGAATATCTGTGAACTGAAAATCTAGAAAAGTGAAAATATTTCTTTAAGTGACTCAATATATATCAGTTTTATACATGAAGGGGCATATTGCAGTTTTAATATGACCACAATGCTTATCTTGTGAGGAAGAAGAAAATTCTCAATACTTTGCTCAAGTATGCTCATGTCTAGAATGCTATACTGGTGACTAGAGCCAACACTTCATACATCTCTATAATTAGAATGAGTTGACTAAGCCACTAAGAATCAATGAACAGGAGCAGGATATTGTCAGGTTTCAGAAGAGAAGATAAACCCATCAAATTGGGAGGCATTCAGAATCTGACTAAGGAAGACTTTAGTCTGAGGATGTGGATGGAGTAAAGATTTGCTGACAGGAAGCAATTTAAAATAAGAAGAAACATGCAAATATCCATGGATAATCAGAACTTGAGATCTGTGAAGTATGAATCTAGGAAAATAAGATGTCAGAAAAAGTAAAAGTGAATGCATGAAGATCAATAGCCTAAGCTTTGATGAGCTGAAATGGATTCATACTGCCCACTTTGAATCCGGAAACTGGTTGGGAAAATGCCAGATTCAAAAGAAATGGTGTCACTTTCGTCATCAAGAAGAATATTTCAAGATCTATCATGAAACACAATACTGGATGTGATATGATAGCATCTATATGCCTGCAAGTAAGTTCAGTTAACACAACTATTATTCAGATTTATAGACCAATCACTAAAGCTAATGGTGAAGATGTTTGAAGAATCCTAACAACTCCTCAATTTGAAATGAACTGAGATAGTTAACATTTATTGTACCAACCTTGCTGACAAACATATGTGAGATTAATTGAAGGGCGGATAAAGAAATGACTCACTGAACCTAGCCTTTCTAGTTTTCTGATGTCTGGCTTTCTGAGGGCCAAACCATGGTGAAGCTTCCTTAGCAAGTTCCCTGCTTGAGCTGGCAAGGATCGCTTCCTGCAAGACGTCCCTGAGGAGAAGCCACAGGGACCTACCCTGCTGCAAGCCTGGGCACTGGAGGTGCCATATGGGGACCGTGCTACCACTGAGCTACTTACATGCTCACGGACTTGCTTTTCCTCCTGCAGTCGGCATCACTGCATGTATTTTGGTAGATTGAGGAGGACTTGTAGAACATGTCAGACATATGAGTTATTGTTGGACTTAAGGTTTTAGACAGCACTGGGTTGGGATTCTTTCTTAATGTACACTTACTCTCTATATAAATCTCTCTGGTAAATATATACGAGTTTCTGTGTATTTGTTTCTCAGTTTACCCAGACTAACACATTTATCAAACTTGCAATCGAGATGCATTGATAATCATTGGTCATTGGAATGTTAAAGATTGTAGCAAACTGGAAGTCATAGCAAATAAAGAGTGACTATACATGTGGAACTCAATAGGTGAAATATTCAGGATTCAAATTGACTACATCTGTGGACAGAAACATTGGAGATGTTCAATAAATCAGTCAATACAAGACCAGAACCAGCAATGGAAGAGATCATGAAATGCTCAGGTGTAAGTTCATGTCATAGCTGAAAAACTAAAATCTAACGATTCAATAGATAACCTTGCATCTACCCCACCTGAATTCGGAGACTGCCTCAAGAATATATTTGGATCATTTAACACTAATAGTAAAAGACCTGTGAGATGATGTTAAGACTATCACACATGAAGCTAGTAAAAGACCCTCTATTATAAAATATAAGAAGAAAAAGATATCAATGTGTATTCAGAAGAGACTTTAAGGCTTCCTTGTGAAAGTACAGTAACTAAAACAAATGGAAGAAATGGCAAAGTAAAAGAAGCGAGGAGGAGGAGGATTCTGCTGGCTGCTCAGGAGATAGCGGGAGTCAAAGATTGACAGCCCTATGTATCCCAGCCTGTACCTGAAGGTGAAGGGAATGTGTTTAAGTGGATTCTCATGGAACACATCCACAAACTGAAGGCAGACAAGGCGCACAAGAAGCTCCTGGCTGACCAGGCGGGGGTCCACAGATCTAAAACCAAGGAAGTGGGCAAGCTCCGCAAGGAGCGAATCCAGGCCAAAAAAGAAGAGATCATTAAGACTCTGTCTAAGGAGGAAGAGACCAAGACATAGCCATCACCCCACCCACCTCTCTTCTCTGTACATAGTAGCCTTGGCAGTTCTATTCATCAGTCACTCAATAAAAGCAAGCCTTGATGGCCTGCCCTGAAAAAAATTATTTCAAATAAAAAGCATGCTGAAAATCTGTTGCTGTTGTAGGCAAACTTGAATCAGTTTTTAACTCCTACTTATCCAAGATTATCGAAAGAGAAGTGGCCCACAGGGTTGCTAAGTCTTACTCTTTATGGAAATACATCTACAGATCTTCTATTTGTAGTACTGCTAGGTAGGTTCAAGCTATCATCCTTTCTAGTAACAGCCAGGTGACCCTTGTGTCAACAGGGATTCTTGATAGAAACTAGATGAATGTTTTTTCCTTTCTTTTGTTTTGTTCTGTTGTTTGTTTGTTTTTTGGGGGACATCACTGCATGAATGTTTTTTCTAAGGTGAATACACACTAACAAAGAAGAATCCTAAAATTGCTTAGCTTTCTGGTTTTCTAATCAAGATGTAATCAATAGCATCAGTATCTTCAACCATTTTGGTATGTCTTCTTGTGTCTTTCCTTCTATTTTAATGGTGTAAAGTGTCCTGAAAGGGCTAGCATAGTTTCCAGAAGGACCTCATTTATTTTCAGTGATTTATTTACACTTAAAGATAACACATTTCACAATTTATTTTTTCAAAAATTATAATTACCTTCTATAGTCTTATATGTTGGATATATTCAAGTGTATGGGAAAAAGCGGGGCTATCTCACACATTTCAGCTTGTGAATTATAAAAAGAAAGAAACAATGTCTTACTGGAGGAGGGCATGCTCTTGGTGTCACCTGCATTCATATTTAAACATGAGAGACTGAAAGCTCTGTGAAAGTAGGAGTGTTTGTTCCCCTGATGTATTCTAAAAATAATACCAGGCACCGTGCACATTTACTGAATTATGAGATGATAGTTTTTGAAAGAAGGATGAAAGTCAACACTATTCCCCAAACTCTCTGGAAAGAGCAAAATCTCCTAATTTCCAGCCAAAATGATAAAAGGTCCCAAAACGACGCTTTGTTTGCTAAAGTACAAGCCATGTGAAATGACTGGCATTATCTTCTTCTGTATGGACACAATTGTTTTCTTACAACAGTAGCTTGTCCTGATTAACTTATGATGTGTTGCTGTATTTTGTACATACTTCAATGAGAACACTGAGTTTATCTTTTTCAAATTGAAAAATATGTTCTGATTTGTATGATTTTTTGTGTGTGTGATCGAGAAGCTGTCATATCTGTGAATTGAAAGCACTTAATTTTCTAAGAATCATGCTTTGGGGAAGCAAATATTTTTTTTCTTTCAGTTTCTAAAAATGATGGATGCGTTGGTGTTTACTAAACGGCATAGAACTGAAACAACTAATCAGAAATAACTATATTCTTTAAGACTCCCAGGGGGTACCTGAGAGAGGCATGACAGGCCTTCTACAATTAGTCCTAAACTATTTTTTTTCTCTTTAGAGCAGCAGTTCTCAACCTGGGGTTACTGACCCCTTTGGGGTTGAGTGATCCTTTTACAGGGGTGGCAAAAGACCATCAGAAAACACATAAATATTTCACAATATATAATTACATGTTGTTTTATGATTAATCACTATGCTTGAATTGTGTTCAATTTGTAACAATGAAAATACATCCTGCATATCAGATATTTACATTACAATTCATAAAAGTAGAAAACTATGAAGTAATTTTGAAGCAGCAGGGAAAATAATGTTATGGCTGGGGGTCACCACAACATGAGTAACTGAATTAAATCATCACAGCCTTAAAAAGGTTGAGAACCACTGCGTCAGAGAATGACACAGACTATTCTAACATCACAAAAGTGAAGCGCTATGTAATGCAGTAAAAAGGCCAAAGTAGAGCTGATAACAAGAGCTTATGTAGAAAGAAAATGTTCTAGAAATTATGATGACAACCTATGTACCATGTATTTAATGCAATTGAATTATGGATTTTTATAACACCTGTAGGAGTCCACCAATGAAATTATTTTTCAAATGACTAAAATGAGACTCTCAAAAGACGATCATGATCCAAAACTTTATTTTGCAGACAAGCTTGGATAACTTCAGCCTGGAAATTCTTTCCTGACGCCCTGATATTTATGTAGGGATAGAGAGCCGGAAGGAGGCTGTGAACACAATCGCTACCAACTCCGTGACACTGATCTCTATATTTGTACTGTCCTTGATATGTCCTGTCTCAGTTATACAGCCAATTGCTTCCTTTCACTTCAAGCACAGTTTTTCACCTATTGCACATTTCATTTGCTTATCTTACTAGGAGCGTATATGAAGCTAGGATGAGCCAAGTGTAAGATGTACAGATCATAAAACGTGTTTTCTGGGGTTTCTCTGAGGAAAAAAAGCCCTTAATTCAGAGTTCAACTTAGCATCAGCTATGAAAATTAGAGCTGGTGTATCCTAGAATAAGAAAGCAAACAGATGGAAGAGAAGTTATAGTCATCAAATTCTATGAGAAACCAAAAAATCAAGTCCCAGCCATTAATTTCATTCTGGCTTACAGTACCTCTATGGACAGAGTAGAACTTCTCCCTTAGGTTTCTGAGAACACTCATCATTCTGAAAGCAGAGCCTCTTTCTCCCTTCGAACAGCTAGTGGATTTGAACTCTTGTTGGTTTGAATGTGGTCCCAATGTCTAACCCCAGTGCCACAAGGGTACAATTCCATTAGGGAAACAAAACATATGAAGAAAACCTTACTACTGTTGAATCTATGCTGATTCACAGAGATCCTGTAGGACAGGGCAGAACTTTCCCCTGAATTTCTGAGCCTACCTATCTAGAGAAGCAGAGAACTCCATTCTCCCTGCGGATCAGCTGGTTGTTTCAAAATGCTGATCTTGCATTTGACATCCCAACTTGTAACCTCTTTTCACGAGGACACCTCCCTATATATAACCTCCTGGAAAATAATCCTTTTACAACTTGGAAGTAAATAGCCAGGAGAAAGTACAATCAGACTGAGCCAGAAAAATCAGAATCAAACACAAGCAAGAGTGTCTGTGAGACAGTCCTCTTGATGGTCATGGATGTATTAACTGAATTTGTATTAAGACAATGTTAGAAATGATAGAAAAAGGCACAAAGGGAAACACTAACTGGATATTGTTTACTCTGAGTTTACTTTAAGTAGGCAAAAGAAATTATTCAGGGAGAAATAAAAAAGATGTTCCAGAAGAATAGCTTGAAATGTTATGGGAGTCAGAGCTTCATCCCATTGAAGGGATTCAGGGAGGGTTCACAGAAACTGACATTTGCTTTAGTCCTTAAAAGATAAGTAAGACTTGAACACTTGGGGACATATGAAAAGGGCAGCCTAGATGGACAAATAGGAAAAGAAGATGGAAAAATAGAGAACATATACTGAAATGAGTGAGTAATTGAGTTTGTCTAAGCTTCATTGTTCCTAACAGGTGAGCCCCTGACATTTTCTGTAGAACAATTATTTGTGATAGGGGCAACTTTAAGGCTGAGGCTGTATTTACCTTAAAACCCTTATCTAGGGTACTAAATACACACCACACCTTCCCAGGACCAGTCTTTGTCATAGCAAATGATGACTCCAGTCATTTTCCAATGCCCCTTCTCACTGAACACTCACTGTCATTCTGATCAATTCCGAGTGACACCCCTGTGGGTTTCTGAGATGTAGCTGTTTGCAGGACAGAATGCTCAGTCTGTGTCCCAAGACGCTGACGGTGGTTTCAAACTGTTGATCATGCAGATCACTGACCAATGTATAACCACAACAGCACCTGGACTCCTTGGTGAGCAAGAGTGCCCATTTGAAAATTGTCAGGGACATCTAAAGCCTCAGAAAGCTCTCTGTCATGAATCAGTTCGGACTCATAGTATTCCCTTAGGGAAAAGAAGAGCTGTAGAACTTCAGGAAATATGTTTCTGAAACTGTCCATCTTTATAGGAGCAGAAAACCTCATCTTTCTCCCTAGAAAAAGTTGGTGGATTTGATCTGCAGACCTTGTGATTTGCAGCACAATGATTAACATTAACAACTGAAGCATATGAGGAAGACTTCCCAACCATTTCAAAGAATAGATTTTGGTTGAGAAGAGAAGAGGAAGGAGTTAGAGACTTTGAGTAGTATTAAAGAGATATTGTCACAGCTACACTTCCAGGCCTTTGGTCTGGAAACAATGCAAAAATCGGGGACCGGGCCTGGTTTACACATTGTTAGCTATTACATGCAAATGCAAGCATCTGACTAGGTATCATGAAACTGAAAAAAAGTCAGAAGGTGGGAAAATTATAAATTGATCAGATTTTTTTTAAATGAAGATATTCATGAAGGAGGAGAGACACAGATTTATAGTATTTATCATGTTTCATGAGATGATAGTTATTCCTCAAGGAGAACACAAGAGCAAAATGGGGGAGGCATATGTTCTGCAAATAAAATAATATATCTAAAGTAAACTGCTTTGAAACATTGCCTGAACATACAGACAGAGACTTCTAGAAAATACACACAAGAGTTTAAGAAAGCAGAGCTAATTATAATGAGTATTTATACGAGAATATGATCATTGGAATCACAAGTTAGGAAGAAGATTGTTGAAGAAGAAAAATAGAAGGACTGAAGGCCAAACCTTAAGAAAATAACATGTAGCAGAAAGCGAGGCAGTGAACCTTAGTGACAACACCAAGCAAAGTACAGAAAAGGGGAGAATCGGCAGCATGGCTTGTTGGCGGCCCCGCAAATGGCACATTTCTTGGAGTTTGATCAGCAGCGTTCAGCTCTGGAGGGGGTTGAAGAGATGTACTGATAAGTCTGCTGGAGAGGGCAGTTGGGAAGTCAGGGGGGATTATAAGGAAGAGAGGTTCTAATGGCTTTATTGGAAATGAGTAGAAGATAGAGCCTTAAGATAAAGTCCTTGATTATTCACTACCTAAAATAAAATAAATTGTGGAATGAACAACACTGAGAATTCTCTCATTAAAAATTTCCCCACAAGGGTCTACCATACTTTTTATTTCTAGCTAATATGCTCATAGATTTTTGTCTTCAGAATCTATGTAGTTCATTAGGTTTATAAGTAATTCTAGGAAGATTCTCTAAAACCAAATGTATTTAATAAGCCCAGGCTCATAGAGCAAAATATTAAGATGATCTCACAGATTTTAAAAGTAATTAAGTTATCCTGGTATTTCAAGTAATTAATCCTTAAATTGATCTTAAATACATAAAGCAAGAGATAGAAAATGAACATCATTTCAGAACATAGCTTAAGATATTCCTGTGCAAATTCAGAAGCTAATGTGGGTGCTAAAATATGTCAGGTTACCTTGTTTTTAAATGTCATTGCAAATAGGTGTAATTTCAAAAACATCACCTTAAATATTAAAATATCTATCATTATTGGACTGTTTAACCAAATGGAGAATGTCTGTGACTGTTTTCCTCAAGAACCTATTCTTGATTATTAATATAAGAAATGACACATCCAATGTGATAGTCAATGGAGAAAATATGAAAACAATTCCAGTGAAAAGAGACCAGACAAGAATGTCCCTTGCCCCCCTTTATTTTACACCATACAGGATGTCCTAGCTAACAACAAAAGGTACAGAAAACACATCAAAGTACTTGTCTGGGAAAGGAAGAAGTAAAACAATCGTTATTCACAGATGATATGATTTTATATAAGGAAAAAGCTCCACAAGGGAGTGCTGGAAGCAATAGAGGAATATGGAAGAGTCGCAGGATACAAGATCAAAAAACAAAAGTCTATTGGACTGCTATACACATTGGACAAGACCTTGAAATAGGTGATCAAAAGGTAATGTTCTTCACAATAGCTAGGCAAAAATTGAAATATCTAAGAATATACCTGACTAAAAGCTAACATAAAACTTCTATGAGGAAAACTACAGAATATTATTTATTACAAGAAATCAAGAGTGACTTCAACAAATGGAAGACTATCCCACTCTCATGGATCAGAAGACTCAATATAGCCAAATTTAGTAAAATATAGACTGCTCAAGGCACTATATAAGTTTAATAATACCCCCATATAAATAGCACCATCCTTCTTCAAAGATCGAGAAAGACTAATTACAAGCTTCATATGGAGAAGGAAGAAGCCCAGAATTATCAGAAAACTCCTCAAGAAGAAGGAAGAAGTTGGAAGACTTGCTTTACATTTATAGCGCCACAATGGTCAAAACAGTGTGGTCTTGGTATAGTGACAGACCAATAGAAAATAACTGAAACCCAGGATTAAGATTATCAGCATACAGACAAGTGATCTTTGAAGAGACCCCAAAATGTCAAATTGGAATCCCTCTTCAACAACTGCTGCTGGAAAAATGGATATCTACCTGCAGAAAAATAAAGCAAGACCCTTACCTCACTCCATACACAAGAATAAACACAAGGTGGATTACAGACATTGGAGTAAAACTTCCAAATTATTAGCACTGTCAATGAGAGAATTGGGACCAACTTGATAACTTTGGCTTAAGAAATAAATAGGTTATCAGAAATTGACAAGTGGGATATACTGAAGAGAAAACATCTGTGTACATCAAAATAATTCACCAAGAGAGTAATGAGAGACCAAAGACTGAGAAAACATCTTTAGCAATAACACATCAGACAAGAGCTTTATTAAAATTCACAATAATCTCTTCTTCCCTACAATAGGGGGAAAGAAACCTATTTGCCCATTGAGCAATTGGGCAAAGGACCTGAAAGAAGTTTCACAGGGGCAGGAGTAGGAATGGCCAATAAATATTTGAGAAAATGGTCCTGATCATTAGCCATAAGAGAAGTGCAAATTAAAACATAGGATAGCCACAAAAAAAAAAATCAGAAAGTGATAAGTATTAGAGGGGTTGTAGTGAGATAGGAACACTTATCCATGGCTAGTTGATTTGTAGATACGTACAGCCATTATGGAAATTGATTTGGCAATATCTAGACCCGATGGAAATCGAGCTACCATATGACTCAGCAATCTCCCATCCTGGGCATATACCCAGAAGAGGCAAGAAACAAACCATGGCCGACATCTGAGCTCCAAGTTCATCACTGCACAGTTCACAATCTCAAGGAATTGGAAACAACCCAAATTTCCATCAATGGCCTGATGGTTTAAAAAACTGCCTGGAGTACCTTTCTCTTCACCATTGCCTTTGACACTCGTGGTTTTAAGATTTACTCTGGCAGAGGTCTAGACTTGGATCCTATAAAGATAATTGCATTGTGATTTGAAAATTATTTTATCACTTATTATGAAAATTCTTTGTCATTTACTTAAGCCATCACAACAAGCAAAGTCTCAGAAACTGAGTGAGTTCTACAGATTTACACAGCAGGGGTTGAAATCGAGATCACAGAAGACGATAGTAGAATAATGAGTAAGCACTTGGATGTTAGCAGAAAGGCTGATGCTTGAAACCTCCCCAATCACTCTACAGGAGGAAACGCTGGTGATTTCCATCTATCGAGACTATGGGATAGAAATCTTGTGGAGAGTCCACCTCTACTTTATGGACTGCTATGAGTCAAGTACCCACACAGTGGTACCTAACCACCAAGCTCGGCTTTGCAAAGAGGAAGGTGGTCAGATTGCACAAACAGTTAAGCTCTTGATCACTACTCAGAAATGTGATTCAGCTTCAGTAAGCAGCATCTCCATGGACAAGCCTGGTGATCGGCAGCCAAAGGGCTTAAAAAAGATCTGTGGAATTGTCCTACTCGGCACACAATATGTTGTTATGAATCTGAATTAATTTTATGACAACTCATTAAAAATAATTTGCTTAGATTGGAGATTTTTCCCCTAATTATTGTAAATTAATACTAAAACCCCTAGAACTAAACCCTTTTTGCGTTTAGGGTGATTTCAACCCATAGAGGTTGCGTTGGGCTGAATAAACTGACCTGTAGGCATTCCAAGGTATAAATCTTTACAGAAACAGACTACTGAGCTTTCCCCCATGATCTGTCAGCTAGCTGTGAAGCACAGAACAGGCGTCCTTTTCTTTACGGGTTAAAGAAGAACAAGTCCATTGATATTAACTTAATTCCAACTGATATCAACTCTCCATAAGTTTCAGATACTGTCAATCTTGTGATTGCAGACAGCCTCCCATCTCTTCCAAGTATCAGTTGATGAGTTTGAAGTGCTAACCTTACAGGCAGAAGCCCAATTACTAGACCACAACACCACTAGACTACTTTACAGTGCCACTATAATATTTGAATTAAATTAATAGTAATCTATGGCAAATGGACCACGACTGGAGGAAGATCAAGAATTAGGAAGTTGTTTCCATAGATTTAGCAAGAATCATTGTGGCTTGACTCAAGGTGGCAATTGTGGAGATAGAATCTGTAAGTCTGAGATGTTTGCAGAGTAGAGGTTACAGCATTGGACTAGACACATTAGAAAGAGAATTATCTTCTAGGTACTCCAAGCTCTCAGTCTAGAAATTAGAGTCTTTTCACTTGCTGAACTGGAAAGTATTTCTGGAGGTATAATTTATGAAGAAGGAGCGCTGGTGATACAGTGGATTAAGCATTCAGCTGCTAACCAAAAGGTGGAGGTTTAAACCCATTGTCTGCTTATTTGGGAGAAGGATCAGGCTGTCTGCTTCTTTAAGGATTTATAGCTGTGTAAAACCCAGTTTTATTCAGTCCTGTAGAGTATCTATTAGCCAAATTTATTTAATTTTATTTATGATATTCCTCTACAACCATTCTACTTGAACTGTATTTTACAGCTTATATTTTGCCAACATGTCTTTGATAACAACATCTATTTCTAATTATATACTAGTCCCAAGATTAAAAAGAAAAATAATTTGAATGTTTCCAGCTGGATTCTCTAGAAACTCAAATATATGTAATAGACTAGGTGCTATTCTCCCCAGAAAATATGGGGGAAAGCATCACTGAGTGGAGCTTTCATAATACACATTTTTCCCATTAAGGTGAGCAAGTCACTGAATTAGTGCATCCAGTTGCATCACCTCAAAAGGTTATCTCTTAGCACAGTGAATTTCTTTATGAAATCAGTTTCACTCAAATCTCATTGTTTGTTTGTTTGTGACCAATTTAAGAGAACAGCGTGTGGCTGTGAAATTTTGTTTCCTGTTTCTGGAAAAATACCACAGAAGCTATTGTGATGTTGAAAACAGCTTACCAGGACAACACAATGGGAAAAATGCTAGTATACAAGTGAATTTCTCATTTCAAAAAAGGTGAAATGCCAATTGATGACAAACCTCATTCTTGACATCCATCAACTTCCCAAATGGACAAAAATGTTGACAAAATTTATGAACTTGTGTTCAAGGATTAAGGACGGATCATCGAAAAGAGGGGAAGTTATTTGGACTATCTTGGAGCTCAACTCAGCACATTGGGAATGAGACTGGCAGTTGTGAAATTTGTGTCTCTAGTTCTGACTGACCAGGAGAAAGAATATCAAGTGGAAACATGCCATGCTTAGGAAAACAGCTCCTAAGTGATCCAGACATGCTCTCCAAGGTCATTACTTATGATGAGATATGGTGCTATTCTTATGACCCTGAAATCACCCATCAATCAAGCCAGTGGAAGACACCATCACTATTTTGTCCCCCCAAATCTTGTCAAATGAAATCAAAGATCCAGATGATAAATATATATACACACATATATATATACATACATACATACATATATATATATATATTTGTGATATGAGGAGGATAGTGCACTTGGAGTTCCTTCACCCAGGTCAGGCTGTTAATCAAGCTTTTTATTTCAAGGTACTGAAAAAGATTGAAGAACAGTGTCTGACAAAGAAAAGGTTTGATCTGTGATAGACTGGGAATTGGTTTTGCCACTGTGAAAATGCACCTGCTCATGCAGTCATCTCAGTGTACCAGTGTTTGTCAAAACTCAGCATGCCACTTTTGCCCCACACACCTTAATCACCTGGCCTCACACCCTGTGACATCATCTTGCTTATGCAAATGAAGAGGTACATGAAAGGACAGTGATTTGATGACATAGAAGAGGAGAAGAAAATTTTTTCTAACAGATGAGTTTGAAAAATGTTTCCAAGACAGAATCACAGATTTGACAAATATATTAAGTCTAACATAAAGTACTTTAAGGATGATAAGGTTGTTTTGGAAAAATAAATAAATAATATTGAATAAAAAGCTTCCATTCTGGGGGGCATACCCCCTCATATATATGAGATGGCTCATGTGGTTGTAGAAACTGGTAAATTGCAAGTCTGTAGGTTTGATGTCAACCATTGATTTCTTGAGATTTGCATAACTGTAGGGGCTGAGGAATCCAAGATTAGCAGGCAAAATGACAGCTATTGACTAAAAAGGTATAGAAGATAATGATCCCTGGGGTTAAGAAACAATATGACATATCATTAACTCAAACCCAAAGAACCAGAAATTAGATTGTGATGATTAAAATGCAAATCCAAATTCAACAAAAAGCAAAAGAGATTGGTTTGGATGTTTATAAAACTTGGAAGCAGGGCCCACATTCCTGAAAAACTACCTGTCAAATAATTGAATGCTTATAGCAGATATCATCATACTTGAGGAGTATTTCATAATTGGCAAGCCACTGGGAAACATGGTCCTGTGAACTGGAGGCATAACCCTAACCATGACACTGAATATTAAGGTAATAAGGGAAAAGAGTAGATTTCTTAAAATTATGTTAGACTGGAAATCACTTTCTCCCTGAAGAAGGGTATGTACTCCTTCTAATATTCTTGAAGGCATTTCTAACATTCTTGAAAGCATAGAAATGGTATGTGCTGAACATATGTTAATGTTTAGATACTATGATAAACATGCCATCTTACATTATCTAATTTATATTCTAACTCTGTAAAGGGTATTATAGTATGAGTCCCTTGAAGACTTATAAGTCTAATTTATTAAATCTGTGGTTAATATAAACTGGAAAACCGACAGGATTGATGTTTCCAGAGTTGGGGACATGGGGAGGGGGAAGAAGGGGAAAGGAGATCATGTGGACCAGCCCAGGGAAAAAGGAATAACAATTGATTCAAAATCAGTGACAAGGTGGATGAGAGAAGTCTGATAGGGATTGATCAAGACTAATGTAACAGAGAGAAAATACTGAAACCCAAATAGAGGCTGAGCATGATAGTAGGACAAGAGGAAAGTAAATGGAAATAGAAGAAGGAACTAGGGGATAATGGGCATTTATAGAGGTTCAAATACAGGTATGTACAGAGGTGCATATATTTATAAGTGATGGTGGGGAAATAGATCAATGTGCATACTTATAGGATAGGTAGTAGGACAGCAGATGGGCCTTGGACTGCCACTCAAGTATGTCCTCAGTGGAAGAACATTTTGTTCTATTAAATTGGCATTCCCACATGCTTACCTTGCCGACACAATTACTGAAGGTAAAAGTGTGCATAAGCAAAGGTGGTGAAGAAAGCTGATGGTGCCCGGCCTTCAAAAGATGTAGCTTCTGGGGTCTTGTAGACTTGAAAGTAAACAAGCAGCCATCTAGCTCAGAAGCAACAAAGCCCACATGGAAGAAGCACACTAGCCTGTGGGACCACGAGGTGTTGAAGGGATCTGGTGTCAGGCATCAAAGAACCAAAAGTTAAATCATTATTAATGAGGGGGAGTACAATTTGAGAATACAAAGCCCATCAGCAAGTGAAGCAACATCCTCTTACAGAGGGGTTGCAGGGAGGAGATGAGCCAGTTAAGTTACAATGTAGTAAAAATGAAATATGCAACTTTCCTTTGGTTCTCAAATGCTTCCTCCCAACCACTATTACGGTCCCAATTCTACCACACAAATCCAGCTAGACCAGGGGATGTACAGTGAAGTTAGAAACATGGGGAATTTAGGATAGGTGATCCCTCAGGACTAGTAGTAGGATTGGTGATACCAGGAGGTTGGAGGGATGGTGGAATAGAAAGGGGGGACCGATTTCAGGGATCTACATGTAGTCTCCTTTCTGGGGAATGGACAACAGGGAAGTGAGTGAAAGAACACATTTGAGAGTGTACAGTATGAAAAAATAATAACAATTTGTAAATTCCTAAGGGTTCATGAGGGAGGGGAGGGAAGGAAGGGAAATATAGGGAGCTGATACTGGGCGGCCTAAGTGAAGAGAGGATGTTTTGAGCGTGATAATGGAAATAAGTGTGCAAATGTGGCCTGCATACAATTGATGTATGTATAGATCATGATGGGAGTGGGATGAACCCCAATAAAGTGATTCATTTAAAAAAAGGAGTAGGAGAAAGGAGGAGCTTATACCAAGGGCTCAAGTGTAAAATATTTTGAAATGAATATGGCAATATGTGTACAAATATGCTTGATACAAATGATGTATTGAATGTTATAAGAGCTATAAGAGCCCGCAATAAAATAATTGAAAAAAAAACAGGAGAAAAATATCATTATGAATTTCTCACCTAACAAGGCACTTTGTCTTATACTCATTCTCTAGAGAAGTAAAAATATGATTATATTTCTATGCCTCAAAATATCTTGGAAAAGTCCACTTAATTCCATTTTCCCGTGGATTTTTGAAGTCCTAGTATACATAGAGACTCACAAGTTCCTATTCCATGAATCTGATATCACTCTGGAGGCTTTTTCTCAGTCAGATAACTTCAGGTCAAGAGTGGCAGATCAGAAGGCAGGTTGTTAGCTGTGGAGGAAATCTTATTGAAGGATAGGAAGCTGCTGGCTCAGAGCCTGTGGAGGTGAATGATTCCTAAGATTGGCAAGTAAAATGGCAGACTGCTGGCTAAATTCAAAGAACTAGAAGTCAAACAATGATAAGTCAAATGCAGAATTCAGATCCAGAAATATGCAGGAGAGATTTTTATCAGAAAGTGCATGCAATGGAAGTAGACCACAATCCAAGAAAATTCCCTTTCAAATGATTGACTATTCATAGCAAATATCATCCTAGGGATGATTACACTATATGATATCACCACAGGGTATGACTGTACACTAACAACTAAAACCTGTAGAATGATGACCTAGCCAAGTTGACCAAAAGCTTAACCACAGTATATAGTTAGTATTGATAACTGTAAAGTCTAGATGCATATTCTAATTAAGTGTGCTTGACTGTCCATCAGAAAAGAGCTCCAATTTATTCTCACTAGAAAAATCATTTGGAATATTAGATAACTTCTCAATATCTTATTTAAGATTATTTTTGATAAATTATAAAGCATTAAAGGATACATGAAAGAAAGGATTATTTATTATAATTGGTGGTAGGTACAAAAAGAGTTTGGCACAGAAAATAGAATATTAAGAAGGGTTATTATTTCTGTCAAGAAATTTTACCACACAGAAGTGATGAAGCAGCTGAATTTCAATGATGGCAGATGGAGGGGAATTTCAGGAGATTATAGGGTCACTCAATGTAAAGAATCATTTTATTTTAGTTGGAGCAGCCCTATGGTTGACCATACTGCCTATAGAAAATAAGATATTCTTGAATGTAATTTGGAAAATCAATTTTAATATTTAGAGATATTGAAATTATATTATCTCCTTCATTTTGCCTTCTGACTACTCTTATTTAAAATGGTGACTCTCTTATATATAATTGTACAGATAGATTACATTTAATAATAAAACACTTAATCAAGCTTTCCTCAATAAGCATTGGTCTTAGTTTCCAACATTCCCATCCGACTTAACATTCCCAACGCATTTATACATACTTATGTACATGAAGCCCTGGTGACACAGTAGGCTACCACTTAAACCATTCCTTATAGTTAACTTATAGGACAGAGTGAATAGGTCTCCACATCATCCAGATATATTAGAAGCATGGACCACCACAACAACACTCTTTTTCAATTGATGGGCTGCTCATAGACTATATCATTATTGATTTAATTGCATTATATTGGATCTCATCATGAGGGATGGATATGTCTTACCTGAAAAATCATGAGAATTTTTATTCAGTGAAGTTAACACCAAACCTGAATTGTCAAACCAGTGTATTTTCAGTCAGGTCTTCTGCATGTGAAAAGTGGACAATGTATAAGAAACACTGGAGAATTGGTGATATATTTAGATTATATAATGTTGGCAACAAGCATTGAATATATCATAGAGTCAGAAGAATAAGGTTGTCAGTGGCTTCTTCCTCCAAAGTGGGGAGCCAAGTTCCTTTTATGTGATCATCCAGCAATTTTTGCAGTAAAATTGACCAGAAGCTTCAAGAGATCTAGTCCAGAATCAAAAGAGAAGAGCAAAGGTTATCATTGTTGATGTCAGATATTCTTGGCACAAAACAGAGAACTCCAGGGATATGTTTATTTGTGTTTTATTAGTTATGAAAAGGCATTAGACTCTGCGAGTCATAACTAACTATGGATGACCTTGAGAAGAGTGGGGATTTCCAGAATACTTCATTGTGATCCTATAGAACTTGTACATGGATCAAGATGCAGTTGTGTGAACAGAACAAGAGAATGCTGCATGGTTTAAAATCAAGAAAGGTTTGCAACAGGGTTGTTTCCTCTCACCATAATTATTTAATCTGTATACTGCAAAAAATCTTAAGAGAAGAAAAACCATATGACAAAAATCATGTATCAGGATTGGAAGAAGGCTTATTAAAAACATGCAATATGCAGATGACACAACTGTGCATGTTGAAAGTGAGGAAGACTTTAGGCATTTGTTTATGAAAATAAAAGATTGAAGCCTTCCATATGGATTAAAAATGTAAAGAAGATCAAAATCCTCACAACTGAATAAATATATAACATCATGATAAAGAGTGAAATGATTGTAGTCATTCAGAATTTTTTCTTGCTTGGATCCACTATCAATGCTCGTGGAAGTAGCAGACAAGTGATCAAAAGATGTGATTCATTCAGCAAATCTGCTACATAAAATTTCTGTATGATATTGAGAGGCAAGAAGTTTACTTAGAGGTCTACAGTGTGCCTGCCCAGGTCATGGTATTTGTCATTGTATCATATGCATATGGGCATTGGATATGGAATAAGGAAGCCAGAAGAAGAATGGATACATTTGAATTGTGGTGCTGGTGAAAAATATTGAAAATACCATGGACTGCTAAAAAGACAAACCTGTGTGTCTTGGAAAAATATATAACCAGAATGCTCATTGGAGGCAAGAATGACATACTTTGGACATGTTGCTTGGAAATGCCTGTCCCTGAAAAAGAACATAATTGTAAAGTGAAAGTGCAGAGAAAAAGAGTAAACTCCTTGGCGAGATGGATTGGCACAGTGGCTCCTACAAGGGGCTGAGGCATAGTAATAATCGTGAGGATATTCCAGGACCAGGCAATGATTTGTTTTGCTCTGCATAGTGTTGCTATAATTTGAAAATGACTACATTACCTAACCAACTAATACAAGAAAAAATAAACACATCTACCTAATTGTAGA
The DNA here is from genome assembly GCA_004026705.1 of Nesogale talazaci. Classification (NCBI taxonomy): domain Eukaryota; kingdom Metazoa; phylum Chordata; class Mammalia; order Afrosoricida; family Tenrecidae; genus Nesogale; species Nesogale talazaci. The sequence goes on from PVJH01005588.1 coordinate 24,193, forward strand.
GTCAGTAATTCAAGCCTACCCGTTGCTCCTAGAAAAGAGATGAGGTTGTCTGCTTCTATAAAGATTGAACATCTAGGATACCTGAAAGAATACTTCTATGGTTTTCTATAAGGTTCCTGTGAATCAGAAGTGAGTCCATTGCAATGGATTTAGTGGGGTTCTTTTTCAGGGATAGAAATGTCAAGGAAGAAGTACAGGTCAAATCCTTCTTTGAAGTGAGGATGATGTCATACATGCTTTGCACATGTTAGTGAGAAGGATATTTTACTTGGTAGATACCATGAAAAGAAAAAGACCATCCAAGAGAAGGATTGAAACAGACAGACTCAGCAACAATGAGCTCAAGCATTGCAATGGTGGTGAGGATGTTGCAGCAGCAGGCAGAATGACACTCTCTTTACATTGGTCACTATGAGCTACAACTGACTGCATAGCACTTAACAAGAGCAACTTAAGTTTTATGTCAATACTTTTAAACTAACATACACACAGACATAAGTGCTTAATGCCTGCTATGAACGGGGGTGCAATAAACACTGATTGATCATAACTTTGAAAAGTACTGAGGTTGTTGTTCTTAGCAAGTGTAATTTTAAACATTTCTAGAAACTAATTCAAGTTCTTAAAATGAAACTAGTGATATGATGTCCTCTCCTGCTTAATAGCAAGTACACTACAGAAATTTCATTTTGAACTGACTTCAAAATAAAGCAAAACTATTGTTTTGATTTTCTTAACAATGGAATACAGGAAAGTAATTCTCATTTAAAATCACTCCCACTCAGTTACAAACCATATTAAGTAGATTCACCATATGGAGAACTAATGTTTGTGTTTCTAGTACCCACAGACAGTTTCAGTACATTATATATATCAGCAATGCCATCTTTTTAATTTTCATAGCTATGGAAGCTAATTTTATCATTTCATCTATTAATCAAATGTATCACTAATTAATGCTATATCTTCTGGTATATTTATAATTAACACTATTTGCCTTATGTAATACTATGTTATGTTTTAGAGTCATGATAGAGTACAGCTACTTTTAACATTGTTTTCATGCATTACATGACTACATAAAAAGTACATGCTGCAATCCTTATCATAAATTATATTGGTGTCAGAGAATCAAGTGTTTGAGACTGATTTCTTGATCAATATTGCTCACTTCTTTAATTTTTCTTCATATTCTGATAATTTTTCAATTACAACAAAATAATAATCAGCATGTTTTATTCTGTGTGGATTTACATGGTAATACACCGGTAAATGGTAACATATTTTAGATTAAATTTTTGTCTCACAATGAAATGTTCATATGTATGTACATATGTACATATGCATGTATTTATCTATACATATATCTATCATTGTGCATAAATCCTATCTTTTACTGATATCCAGGCATCTTTTTGGTAAAAGTGATTGTATGTTTTTATATGTCAAAGTTAAAAATAGTAGTGGGTGTCCAATATATCTTTTGCACTAATTACCTATATGAGTTTAAGAAGCTCGCTTGAACTTAAACATTCTAGTTCTGTATGTGTTCCCTTGTAAGGAGATAGAATTAGACTATAACTTTATCTAAGACATTATAACTTTATTTAAGACATAAACCTTAAATCTAAAATCTGAAATGTACAATTCTAACCTCATGAAGTCTTTCACTCTATAAAATGTTCATTGATATCTATTAAACATATTATAAATGCATTTCATATTAATTAATTGAATCGATGCATTGAACCAGGAATATACAATCTTATTAACATTTGAGTTAGTCTGGGCAGACTAGAGAAACAAATTCAGGGAAACACACATATGTATATTAAGGAGAGGTTTATGTAAAAGAGGAATTGAACATTGAGAAAGCATCCCAACCCAGTCCTGTCCAAATCCATAAGTCTGATACTAATAGCCTATATGTCCAATGCCAATCTATAATGTCCTCTTCAGACTCATGGAAAACATGCAATGATGCCAAGTGCAGGATGATCACAGCTTCGTGGGTAGAAAGTCTGTGGGTTCAGTGGCACTGTAAGCATCTCAGCACTGGCAGGGGTCTCTACGCTTCTTCGGCTTCAGAGGTCTGGTTATCATCAGGGTAGGTCCATGTTGCTTATTGAACTTAGGGCACTAGTGGAATTCCATGTGTCCTGTCAGTTGTAATGTCTCCCAGAGAATGGCAGAGAAAGAAAAGTGCCTCCCTCCAAAGAGGAAAATCAGGATTTCCCAGAATTCTCAGGAGAAGGCTATGCCACATGGAAGCCTCCTTGGCTATGACAGGCTAGACTCTATGCTGAAACACTTAATTGTTAAATTGACAATATATCTCTACCACAGCATTGAAATAAACTTTGTTACTGAAGATATTTTTCTAACAAGATTTATCTCTCTTTGTGTTGATTTGCATTCCTGATGAATGGATTCATTTTGATCCATACATATAGATAAAGAAAATATGAATGTTGCAAGTATTTCATTTTGCCGTGATACATAATGACCACCATGAAAATAGCATTCAAGAAATTAGATCAGTATTGTGGCAGTCATGTGCTTATGTTAATTTTATGATTGAAATGTAGTGGTGAGGGATGGAGTCTAGCCTGTTCATCTGGAGATAGCCATTGAGTAGCTAATGAGGCCTCTATGTGGGCATGGCTTTCTCCAGATATGTCTAGGAAATCTCGCGATATTTCCCTCATGAAGATGGAAGCTATCTTCCCCAGTTGTTGGGAGTTAGTCTTAGAGACAATGAACTACGGAGAAGATAAGATAGCAGCATCTGAGAAGCTATACGAGCCAGAGGAGAAGCCACACGGCCTTAGCCTGATGAAACCAGAACTCTGAAGCTGGAGAAGCTACATGGAGTTCCCTGCCAGCACTGAGTTGCTTCTACATCCACTGGATGCTGTTGATGAACCCTGAGTCCTGGAAGTGAGGAGCCATAGGGAGACCCCTGCCAGCGCGAGGACTCTGCACCCACTGGCCTGTGACTTCATGAGTCTGAAGGAGACTTTATAGACTAATATCGGGCATATGGGCTAATATCAGACTTATAACTTTGAACTGGACTGGGTTGAGTTGCTTTCTCAGTGTTCCATTCCTTTTGTATATAACCGTACCCTTATATATATATATGCGTGTCTATGATTTTGTTTCTCTAGTCTACTCAGACTAACACAAGTATATTTCATTGTGCAAGTCTGTGTTAACCAGCAAAAAATAATCAGTTTGACAATTAAGATATGTGCAATCCAAGTAATTTCATTTTAGAATTCCCATACGCAGTAGCTAGACAAGGAAGCATTGGTACTTTGAATTATGGACCTGGCAAAGAATTTTGACAATAGCATGATCTACCAGAAGAATGAATAAATCTTGTTGGAGGAATTAAAAGCCAGAATGCTTTTTAGAAGCATTGACAAGACTTCATCTCATGTCTTTTGTCCATGTCACCAAAAGAGACCAGTCCCTGGAGAAGGACTTGATGTTAGCAAAGCAGAGGATCAGCAAAGAAAGAGGAAGACTCAATAAAAAGGATTAACATAGTTGCTACACAATGAGTTCAAGTAGAATAATTATGAGAATGCTGGAGGACCAAGCAGTGCTTAGTTCTAGTCTACATAGATCAGCTATGTGTAGGAGCAGATTTGAAGACTTGCAACAAAAACAACAGGCAGATGGCGAGTTAAAGGATAAAAAGAACAACCTGAGAGTGTACCAAACTAATCAATAGAAAATGGGAGTAGTTTTATTATCTTATATAACATAAAGTAATTTCAAAGAGAAGAGACTCACAATAGAGAGGGACATTATATAATGATAAAAGGTCAATGAACCAAAGAATTAGCAATCTTAAATGTGTTTGCAGAAAACAATCAAGCTTCCTAAATGTGCGAAGCAACAACTAAAAGAAATGAAAAGATAAATAGGCACATAAATTATAGTTGGAAGTCTCAACAAGCTTCTCTCAACAATTGTGAGAACAATTAGGAAATAAGCAAGAACACAAAAAAGTCCTCAAACACCATCAGTCCCAGCATCTATTCTCACTTCAAAACAACAGAATACATATTTCTCTTGGGAAATATAAAAAAATGTGCCTTATCTTCATACTTAAAGATAAGGTCAACACATTTAAAATAATTAAAGTCAAACAAAAATTTATTCTCTAATTATAATTAAAACAAACTAACCATCAAAGACAGAATGAAATATGGAATCTCTCCAAACAGTTGGAAACTTAGTAGTATACTTTTAAGCCAGGAATCCAAGAGAAAATCTCAGGAGAAATGAAAATTATATACACTTAAGGGCATGAAACTAACATGCAATATATCAAAATTGTTGCAACCCAGCTAAATCCATGCAGTGTGGAAAAATAGTATTAAATGCATAATTAGAAAAGGAAATATCTTAGTTCATCAATCTACTCTTTCATTTCAAGAATCATGAAAATGAAAAGAAAAAAATAAAACCAAAGGAAGCAGAAAAAGGGAAATAATAGTAAGAGCAGAAATCAACAAAATTCTTTTAAAATGATTTGAATGGGGCTATGAGGGTGACAATGGAATTTGTGGAAGGCTTTGAGTTAGGACAAATAGCAAACATATGAAGAGAAAAATCAAGATCACATGGGGCTTTCATGAGCCAAACTCCTCTGGCGGTTAATATGGGTGATAGCTCTACTTTGAAAACGCTTCATCTTTGTTGCTAGGTGCAGCTGATGGTTTCAAACTTCTGGTTTGGGGCTTGATATCAAAACACATCACACACCACCAGAACCCTGGTGGTGAAATGGGCTGCAAACCGGGCTGGTAACCAAAAGGTAAGCAGGTTAGAATTACCAGCCACTCTTTTTGTACTGCTTCCTGTTTCCTGAATTTTGTGTATGGGGAAATGCTTCCCTTTTGTTCCCAAATGATTGCTTTCCTAAGGAATGTATACTTCCCAAATGTTATTGTTCAATGAGTACAGACACATTTATTTATTTAATTGTATAATGCTGAGTCAGAGAGGTTAGTTCTATTTCAGAACCATTGTTTCAGGGCCATGGTCTTGGGGCAACTCTATTCTCTATTAGACCAGCAAGCCTGGTCTTTTGGATAGTATCTAGTTTGTTCCACATTTTTTTTTCTGCTTTATGTGGGATTTCCTAATGCAAAACCTTTTGGTGCAGCCAGGTAAGGTTAAGTAGTAAGTGGAGTAGACTCCTTATATGTCTCCTGGTCTCAGGGTCATAGAGGTTTTTGTTCTAACATCATTAATCTATTACCTAAGTGCTCTCTTCAATTGTTGACTTTATTCACTCTTTTTGCTCCAGATGGGGAGGAATCAATACTTGTACCTTGGATGGCCACTCACAGTTTTTAAGATGCCAGTTGCACTCAGCGGAGTCGAATCAAGAACATTGTTTTTGTGGACCATGCTATACCAATTGACCTTGTCACACCCTACATCTTCATAGATGTTTCAAGAGCTGATTTTTTCCAAAGAAAGTCACTTCCGTCCCACACATAGCCCACTACCATATCAGTTATGTTCTATGCATAACAGTTATTTCCTCCAATCTATCAGCCAGAAGTTGATAGTTATGTCCCCTTTTCCCTAAATTTGTTTATTATGCACTCGAGGTTGTGGGATGAAGAAATCTACACATATATAAAGAAAAGCAGATAAATATTAATTTTTTTCTTTCTAAAAAAGTTCCAGCAGTAGTAGAGGGCGTACTTCCTCTATTGGAATCAGTAGAAAAGTATTGGCACATAGGCATGCCTAAAAGGTGCAGGTAAAAACAAATATAAGAGGAGTTATGGAAAACTGGAGCATTTGTATTTAAGTAAAATCACCAGGACCCCAAAAATATTGACAGAAAAGTTCTAATTTATATCTCAATAGACTTAATAATAGCTTTAAGCTAACCTACTGGGTGACTGAAAAACATTTCTGAGCCTTGAGTTATCCCAATTAGCCTACAATTGTTGAAAATATTCAAGCAGCTGCTATGTAACCATTTCATCCGCATGGCACAGAGGACATTTAATGCTGTATGAATGGTTGAGCTATATTATTCTAAATTTGCCTCTGAATTATTGATTTTTAGAGTTTTCTGTCATGATTTATGAGTGATCTATAACGTATATTTGAAATTTTCATATAACATGGATCAGTCTACACTTGTGATCTAGAACAAGTTCATTCCTTTCTTTAATTGTTTTTTAAATTGTGATTTGGCCTGTTTGAAAAACAAATCAACAATTTTAAGTTCAACATCTATACACATGTTTTCAGCAAATTAACTACAATCCCCTCATGATAGTATCCTTTACTCCACGTTTTCCTTTTCTAACGCTACTGAACTTAGTCTTCAGATAGACAAATGCTGGCTCCATGACTTCAGCCATTTTATTGTTCTAACTGTGTGTACCTCACTAGCATTATTGTTACCCTTACAGATCTGTCTATTAAAATTTGAGCCATGGGAATGAGATCGGTTCCAGATGTGAAGTGTGCTGAAGGGTCAAAGTTCAGTTGTTCCTTTAACTGATGAGTAAGCCTGATGGTTTTAGGAGTTTGAGTTTTATTCCATATTTTTCTTCCAATCTAACCTTCTAAACTGATCCTTTTTTGGTAATAGTGGTGGTAGCTGGACACAATTAAAGTTTTCTGGTCTCATATTAGGACTGATGTCCATGTGCTCCACTAGTAAGTCAATTGAATTATTTCCATCTCTTTGATTTTTCATAAATTTGTTTCCTGTGAATAAGGGGAGACCAATAGCTGCACCTTAGTTGGCTCCTCAGCAACTTTTAAGACCCCAGTCACTGCTCTCCTGAACAGGATGAAGAATAGAGGCTGTGTGCACTGCTATGCCAATTGCTCTTGATATCTCTGGAGACTGGTACTGAGCACCCAGCACAGGAGCACATGCCTTGAAGGCTTTACTTTATGCCTAAATAGTTTTAATAACTTTGTCCCCGTTGTTCTCTGCCACATTCACATGTGCTTTATAAAGGTGACAAGCCAAGTACAAGTCTCCTCTGAAATGTGTATGCTTGTATATACATGTTCATTTTCTATGGCGATTAATTACAAACCTCATTCTGGACGTCTATCAACTTCCCTAAAGGATGAAAGTGTCTATTTGTATTGCATTTGGAGTTCATTCCAGAAAGTCAGGCTATTAATCAAGATTTCTATTTAGAGGCTCTGAGAAGATAGCATAACAGTGTGCAACCAATAGAGTCTGATGTGTGGCAGACGGGGGTCTGATTTTGCCAGCACAACAATGTACTGCTAATGAAGCCATCTCAGTGTGTCAATTTTTGGCAAAAAACAACATTTCTCTCTCGCCTCACACACCTCATTCACCTGACCTCAACTCCATGTGGCTTTTTTTTTTGTTTCCAAAAATGAAGAAGGACATGAAAGGACAATCATATGACAACTTAGAAAAGGTGAAAAAAAAATGAGGGCAGTGCTGTCAATCATCCAAACAAATGAGTTTAAAAAATGTTTCCAAGAATAGATTCACAGATTTACCAAATGTATTAAGTGTAAGGGAGAGTACTTTGATGGTGATAAGTTCATTTTGTTAAAAAAATTTCATTTTGGAGGCTACCCCACATAGAAAATGAACATGTACTCAAAAAATATACCGTCCAGAGGAGATTTGTACTTGGATTGTTACCTTTGTTGAAAGCATATGTGAATGTGGTTGAGAATAATAGGCACAAAGTTATTAAAAAGTTACTTTTTGAAAGGAGAAAACCACGCATACACTTGAGTGTTTCCCATAGTGCTGTCCTATGAAACATCACAATAGTTTCTCTGACATTTTTCCCTGAGCAGGAAACAAAATTTCACAGCTACATGCTGTGTTCTCTTCAGTAGTCCATTACCAAAACAAACAAATAAACAAACAAAAAAACCCAAGGTTCAGGAGAAACTGCTTTTATGAAAAAATCCCTTGTGACTAAAGAGAACCTTCCCGAGAGATGGCACTGGATGCACTAACTCAGAGAAAGTTGCTATATGTTTGCTTAGTGGGAAAAATGTTATCATATGAAAGCTTTGCTCTGCCCTACACAATTCTGGGTTTGATTGTCTTTTAATATGCTCTCATATATATGTTGACTTCTGTGTGTTTAGTAATTGATTTAGTAATTGATTTTAGTAATTGATTACTATGTTTAGTAATCTCAGGTTATTGTCTATTATCTGTCTGAAAATATGCCTGCTTTTTAAAAGTTAGTCTGTTTTTTTTTAATTCCTTTAATTTCAGTTTATCTGGAAGTATCATTATTCAGACACATTGTATGAAGAACAATTTTGTACATAATTCTTAGATGGCAATTTTTCAGTTTTAATATATTGTTATTGCCTCTGTCCTGCATAGTTTTATCTAAGAAATAAGATATTGATTTTGTTAACGTTTTTAATTTATTCCAAGCTTACTTTCATTCATTGTCTTTGGTCTGGAAAGTTTAAATTATAATCTATTGTGATGATTATTTTCTGGTCTACATTAGTTGGGGTTCTAGAGCTTCCTGAATTCTTTTCATTTTGTCTTTCACAATATTAAGCAACTTTTCTTCCATCTTCTCTGTATTTTTTTTAATCTTCATGTTCTGTTATGATTGTTTTTTTGTGCTATCTCTCATAGTTCTTAGCGTTTTATCAGTTTTTATCTCTTATGTCTGATTCTTTGTCTACCAGATCAAAAATGTGGTCTTTAATCTTCAAGATCTCTAATTCAGCCATCCTGTGACTCCATTTTACTCCTTTGCTTTTTCAATGTACCATACATACTTAAGTATAAGCTGAGTTTTTCAGCACATTTTTTAATGCAGTTTTGTGGTTAAAATTAGGTGCCTTGACTGATATTCAGGTCAGCTTATACTCAAGTATATATAGTATTTTCTTTTTTTCTGAAACCCATGTTTTATTTATGTATGTCTATTTCTTGTGTGAATGTATGTGCTCTCTGATTTTTTTTCTATCAATTTCCCAACAGCTTTTTCAGATTGCCAAATATTTCTGTGCAGTTTCCTTTATAATTCCTTATCAAGTAGTTTTCCATTATCAAGTTCCCTGGAAAGGATTTCTGGCTCTGTATTTTGGTGAATTGTTGAAGCCACTCTCTTGTTTCATATGTTCTAATGTGGTTTTCTTACTCAGAGGCATTGCAGTGGTATTTGCATTTATTTGATGATTGTTATGTTGGTTTGTTTTTTTAGCACTTACTGCCTATCTCCTGGTAGATATGACAAAGAATGGGAATGTGTGCAGAGAATTTCACAGTATGGTTCAGCAGTATGGTTGAGGGTAGGTTCAGCTGGTACTTGCCATTTTATATCTATAATCAGGTAACCCCTCTACTGAGGCTGTAAGAGTTAGGGGTGTGGCATCTCTCCTTCCTCCAGGTCAACCACCAGTGTGCCAGGCAGTATCGGGATCAAAAGTGGCTGGTAACAATTCCAGATGGTGACATTGCAATTTACCTGTCTTATCTCTCACCACTTTCATTTACTTAATCTCCTAGTATTTATTCAGCATTCAGGCTCGCAGGGATACTATCCACCTCTGTTTCACCTTCTCCTGCCTTTATTGCTAGTGGGTATGGATAGATCAGTGGTCTCAACCTGCGTGTCCTTCGATTCACAGAACTCGTCACATGTTCTCAACAGGTTCACAGAGGATGCCTGATTTATTATAGTGGCAAAATTTCAGTTATGAAGTAGCAACAAAAACGTTATGGTTGGGGGGTCACCACAAACACGAGGAACTGTATTAAAGGGGTGCAGCATTAGGAAGATTGAGAACCACTGGGATAGAGTCTCTGCTTCATCTACCATTTTGATACAGTGGCAGAGCTCCGGGAATACCAGTGCACCTGCCAGTTTCAGACTACTCCTCAGACCACAAGAATTTTCTTTCCCACCTTCATTTCTTTCTAAGTGTGTTGGTCCAGTTAGACTAGAGAAACAAATTCATAGGCACTCATGTGTACATGAAAGAGCTTTATAAATAGTAATTGTATATTAAGAATACAATCCAGCCAAGTCCAGATCAAGTCCATAAGTCTGATAGCCCATTTGTCCAATACCAGTCCATAATTTCCTCTTCAGACTCAACAGCATGTGCAATGACGCTGAATGCAGGATGTCACAGATCTTATGGATGCAGTGGCAGAGAGAGCACCTCAGCGCTGGCATGGGTCTCACTGTGGTTCCTCTACCTCCAGGGCTCAGGTTCCATCAGCGTAGCTCCATATGTCATGTCAGCAGGAATAGGAAACAGAGATAGTGTGGCCTTCAGTGAGCTACTTTATCTCTGCCAGGCCTCCTGAAAGAGGTCATCAAGCTGTGACCTGCTTGATAGGTCACTCCTTCACTATTAATTGTCTCAAGTTCACATCAGACTATGTAAGTACCACACTAAGTGAGTATGAAAAACAGAATATGATTGCTTTAGCCAAAGAGGCACAATGGTGATCTATTTCTCAGGAAATCTAGAAGTAAGTAAAAATATCAAACATTGATGAAGTATCAACAATGCAAAAAAATCTCTTGACATTGTATTTCTAGCTTGAAAGACTTAACTCTAGTGCAAACATATAGATATACAAAGCTCCAATTATATAATGTGCAGATGTAAGAATAGTTTTTCAGAGTTATGGGAGTAAAAGTTGAAATATCTTCTTTAATCTTCCCTAGCACATTGCATGAAAGCATGATTTTATAATTCATATATGGATATTTGCATTTGAATTCACTCACAATGTAGTTGCATATTCTTGTTCAATGAAATACACTTGCTCACTCTTTAGCATGTAATGAAGAAAGATTTTGGAGTTTAGATTTTTTTTAAATCACTCCCTGTTAAGTGCAGTTTGCAAACATAGGGGGAAATACTTTCTAGATAAACATGATGAAGAAGTTCCCTGCAGGTTTTTATTTATTCCTTTTATTCATCTGATTCTGCTAGACTTGAATAATCTATTTGTTGTATATATCAAATTTTGGTATAATATAGAGAAGCTCAATCTCTCAACTTCTAAGACTTTCTCTTCCATATGGCCCTCCTGATTATAGTATGTGATGACAGCTTATCTACTAGACAGTAGACCAAATCCAATGTCATCTAATGGAGCCTGATTCATAGAGACCCAACAGACAGAATAGGATTGTGTCATATGTTTTTCCAAGACTGTAAATGCTTATGGAAGCAAAATGTCCTAGCTTTCTCCCATAGAGGAACTGACAGGTTTGAACTGCTCACCTTTGGTTAGCAGTCACATACCTTCATGAAGCACTCACTTGAGATCACCAAGGGATCTCAAGGTAAAGCCTATGGCCAACTCACGCTAGAATCACTTGGTGTTTGTGAAATCAAGATTTCTGAGAACTACCTAACCAGGAGGTAAACTTGCTGCCATAGAGCTGATGGTGACTTACACTAGGTCTATAGGACAGGGTCGAACTGCTTCTCTGAGTTTCTGACACTGTAACACTTTATGAGATTAGAAAGTCCCTTCTTTCTCCTGCAGGGCAGCTGGAGGTTTGAATAGCTGACCTTGTAGCTAGCAAGCCAGAGAGCAACCACTGTGTCACCTATGCCACTTGGGTCACTACCCAAGCCTAATCAGCTCAGCCTTGCAGCCGTGTTACCATATAAACATTGTTACAAAAATCCCTGGTGGTTCTTGTTCAAGTCTGAGACCTCCTGCCCTAGGTGCTATAAAGTTATCTCTCAATCCCACTACCTATGGGCCAAATGTGAATGACAGTCTGCTCACTGCAACCCAGTCTCCGGTAGTAGATAAGGTCCAGGTGAACTTTTCTATACCTTACAGCTACAAACATAGTGATTTTCACCAGGACATTTTAGGCTGTATAATCAGCCTGATGCACAGCTATAGAACATGAGATTCCATGGCTGTGAATGCTTTAAGAGGACTCATGATTTGCTTTCCTTCATGATTTTTGTCCAGAGAGTGGCAACTGGCTTAAAAGTCAGACAACATTCAAATCTGTCCCTGTTCTTCTACTAATGAGTTGAGCCTCGCGAGCTGCATTTTCTCTGCAACAATGTCTTCATTGAAAACAGATGCAGTCCCCACCTGCTGACCTCAGAGCATTACCATGCAGGCTCACTGGGATGGGGCCTAAGGGAATCCTGGTACCAAGGACAGGTTATGGAGTATCATAGAGATGGTATGACTGCATACCAACTTGGTAAGACTGCACCTTACTTGCGGTATGATATGAGCCAACTTATTTCACCTCTCTCAAACTCATCTTCAATATTAGAATAATAGTAGTCTTCTGCACTGAATGGCGACTTAATGATCTTCAAGTCTTGGAGACTTCAGACATTCAATTATTTGGTAGCTGGGCACCATAGTTTCTTCTACTGTTTGCCTCTGTATCCATTTGTGTTCAGCGTTATCAGGAGTCAACTGGTCCATTGATTTTGACTTTTGTTCTTTGATGTTTGATACCTGATTGTTTCAGCACTTCATGATCGCACAGGCAAGTGAGCTTCTTTTATGGTGGGTTTTGTTGCTCCTGAGGTATCAAGTCGCCATTCAGCGCAGAAACAGCAAAGCCCACATGGAAGAAGCATACCAGAATGTGTGATCAAGAGGGGCCAAAGGGAGCAGGTATCGAGCATCAAAGAACAAGAATCACATCATTACAAATCAGGGGGAGAGCAGGGTGGGGACCTAAGATTCACTTTACAGGGGAGCCATGGGGAGGAGACAGACCAGTCAAGGGGCAGCCAGACTGTGATGATGCATGCAAGTTTCCTCTAGTTGCTGAAGCCTTCCTCCCCCCGCCCCAACCATCATTGTCCTAACTCTACCTTACAAATCCAGATGGACTGGAGAAGGTACACTGGTGGAAAGGGGAGCTGGAGATATGGGGGAACCAGGATGGGTGAGTCCTTTAGGGCCAGTGGTTAGATTGGAGCTACTGGATGGGTGGAGAGAAAGTGGGGTAGAGAGATGGAGTCAACTGCAAGGATAAACACATAAGGTCCTATTTGAAGGATGGGCATCAGGGGAGTGGGTTGGGGGAGAGGTAGGGCAGTGTATGATATGACAGAACAATAATAGTTTATAGAGTATTGAGGGTTGGTGGGAAGGAGAGAGCAGGGGAAGAGGGGAAGGGATGGAAAAGCCGATACTAGGGGCTCAAAGGAAAAGGCAGATTATTGAAGAATGATAATAGCAGCGGACATGTGAAGGTTCCTGGCACAGTATGTTTATTTATGTATTGTGCAAAAAGATGTATGAGGCCCCAATAAAATGACTTAATAAAAAATATAAAATAAAACAATAATAGTCTTCCTTCAGCCTTGTCAAGATTGATTGAAATAATTCAAACACATGATAAATTCTCAGTAAATTATATCTATTATGGTTTTCAATTTGAGCCAAGAACCTGGCACACTGCCAAGAACACAAGGTATTTTTATCTATTTTGTTTAATAATGGTTACTTTAAAATTTCCAGAGAGTCATCAGCTAAACAACAATGAACTACATGACATAATTAGGGTAGGCCTAGGACTGAATGCCTACCCTGGTGTTTCCTAGCTTTTAGCTTTTGTTACAAGTGACTGGTTTTTATCAATTTATTTGTTGAATTTTAGTTTTCTCATAACAGTGAGTAGAAATATTTATCTTGAGGGTTGATATCATGCTATCTCGCAGTTTTAGTTCACCTTTTTAAAGCATTCTTCCTTTCTGTCTTCATTATCCTCTTCTTCCACCTAGCCCTAGCACTCCAAGACAAAATGTATTATTTAGAGCAGGACATGCATGTACAGATTATGATTAGTGCTGATATATATTCTATTACTTAATATAGTAACAACTTTCAAATAATAATAATAATAATAATAATAATAACAACCATAGAGACCTAAACAGATAAGCACAAAGGAACAGCAACAACAACAAAAACCCACCAAGTGAATCAATCTTAACCCATAGTGTCCCTCAAAGACATGGTAAAACTATTCCATAAGAGTTTCAAGAATGTAAATCTATACAGAAAAAGACTCCCATATTGTTATTCCATGGAACAGCTTTGAACCCATAAACTTTCAGTTCGTAGTCCAATGCTAAATTTACTGTGCTGCCAGAATCCATTATAAAGAAATCAATATCTATGATAGTAAATGGCAGCCTTGTGCTTTTTAAATTGTAAGTTATACAAATAGCATCAATACCTTCACTTCTGTTGATATTCTGCTTACCAGAAATTGTGGATTTTACACAGATTAGATATGAATTTTTTTTCAATACTATAAACCACAGGAAGATTATCACATACATATTTTTATGAAACAAATTTTGTTGAACTTTAATAAAATTTTGTGAAGGACTTTGTGTGTAACACTGAGAATTTTCCCTGTATTCCTGGAGTGATACAGCTATTAATTTTAAAGAGAAAATGCTGTCTCTTTTCTTGTTAATGGTAGGAGACAGATGCTTTACCTGAAGCTATGTTCTGCCAGAAGCTCTGGAAGTCAATCACATCATTCATATTATGTTGGGATTGTGCTTTTGGCATTTGCTTATTCAGAAATAATGCATATAATTAGTTTTTTTACTCTGATTGCATTTTTAGCTGATGTACTATGCTAGACCTAAAACAGGAATTCAATTGCGCAGAGCTTCACTGGGTCTCAGAATTTTGTGAAAAATACATTGCTTCCTAAATCAAGAGGTTTAGATTTCTTTGAGTCTGAACCACAGAAAAAATATTTTCCTGGTTTAGCTAAGCGATGTAGAGCATAAGCCATTTCCCTCAAATATATTTTTTCTAATATCCTACATAACGATAAAGGCGTAGTATCAGTCCACTGCATGAATACTTGTTGTCAGAGTCCACCATTCCTTGTGTCATTAGAGTACACACATAATTTGGACTCAGATGTGTGATAACCAGACGGCAGGTTCACTTCAACAGAGTGAAGTGTCTGCACCCACATCTTTGGCAGCTGATGGCAAAGCCTAGTGAGGTAACATGTCTCCAGAGTCACTGGAAGGGGGTCTCTTCCTCAAGTTGATGCTATCTTCTCTATCTGTAGACTGGTGTCATCTCTTGAATAAAAAGATGATTTTTGGAAGGTACGGGGAAGTCCATGTAGTGAGATAGACCTCAAAGCTAGAAAGGTTTTCATTTGTTTGTTGGCTTACTTTCCTTGTTAAAGTTCAGACTTAGAATGTCTCATCTAGGCATTTTTCTTATTTGTTAGTTTTCTGTGCACATCCTGGCTGATTTAACTTGGACTCACTCACCTTACAAAACCAGTGATCAAAAAAAACCAAACTCACTGACATTGTGTTCATACTGATGCATATCCCTCCCATAGGACAGAGCAGAAGTTCCCCTTTGGAATTCTAAGACTATAATTCTTTTTCTTTTTTTAACCATTTTATTGGGACCTTGTATAACTCATCACAATTCATCCTTCCATTCATCCATCCATTGTATGTCAAGTTCATTTGTACATTTGCTGCCCTCATCATTCTCAAAACATTTGCTTTCCACTTGAGCCCATGGTATCAGCTCCTCATTTCCCCCTCCCCCATCATCCCCCTTCCCTCTTGAACCCTTGAAAATTTATAAATTATTATTTTTGTCATATCTTACACTGTGCAACATCTCGCTTCACCCACTTCTCTGTTGTCCTTCCCCCAGGGAGGAGATTAGATGTAGGTCATTAGACTATAATTCTGTACAGGCGTAGGAAGCCCCATTTTTCTCCCACAGAGCAGCTAGAGGTTTGAACTGTTGACATGCAGTTTGCTTCCCATTGTATAGCAACTGGGGTACCAGGACTCTTAAAAACTAGATAAGTACATATAAATACTAAGAGTTTTCAAAAGGGTTTTGGAAAATGGAGTTATAATATATAGGATTTTTTTCCTTTGAATATTTTAAAGCTCCC
This sequence comes from Nesogale talazaci, assembly GCA_004026705.1. Taxonomy (NCBI): domain Eukaryota; kingdom Metazoa; phylum Chordata; class Mammalia; order Afrosoricida; family Tenrecidae; genus Nesogale; species Nesogale talazaci. The sequence continues at coordinate 40,170 of PVJH01005588.1, forward strand.
TTGTGTATGGATAAATTTACTTCTAGAAAAGACTTCAAGCAATTGTCAGGAAAAGACTCATGCAGTTGTGAGCACTGGCAATTCCCAAATATATATGTCATGTGGCAGACTGAAGACCTTCGCTGATTCAAGTAGTTGTAGGAGTTGATGAACCCCAAATCTGTAAGTCTGGTAGCAGACAGGAGGTGTCTGCCAGCTCACGGTGCTGCAGATGTTCCGGAAGGTTGGGTGGTAGGTTGGAGATTTCTGCAGGCTTCAACACTGCAAACCAGAGCCCAGGAAGCAAGAAGACTGCAGGCTGGAGAGAAGCATTGTGGGTACCAAGGAAATAACCATTTCAACTGACTGGGTATTCATGTCAGATAGTAAAAGGCAAGGTTATTACATTATTGGAACACAAGATGATGAACTGCTGAATGTGATGCTTAGCCAAGCTGCCATATAACATTAACTGCCATCCTGGTTGAAAGAGAGTTATAACCACAGAGAAGAGACCACCGCACTCGAGACACTGAGTATAAGATTTAAGGACATGAGTAGAATGTGAGTATATCCCCCATCAGTTGCCATGGAGTGTGTTCCACTCATGACAACCTCATGCTTCCCAGAGGACTTTCCAGCATTCCTTTGGAGGGAGTTACAGGCTTTAGGTCCTTATGGGTGGTCTTGCTTAGCAGCCCCAACAATTTACTTAGCAGCCAAGTGTGTTGACCTTTTGCACTATCCAGGCTGCCAACTCATTAAAAAAAATCACTGTCATTGAGTCGCTACCAACTCATCACCACCCAATAATAGTATAGAGTAGAATGGCTGATGTGGGTTTCCAAGACTGTAACTCTTTATAAGAATAGCAAACCTCATATTTCTTCTGCCCAGTGATTGATGGTTTTAAACTGCTGAACTTGTGACTAGTAGCCTAACTTGTACCCACTACATTGACTATTAATGATAGAGTGAAATTGCTCTGCAGTAGCTTCCAGGCTGTCAATCTCTTCAGAAGCAGACTGGTAGGCCATTCTTTTGCAAAGCATCTGGCAGGTCAAACTGCCAACTTTAGGTGCAAAGAAGAATGCTCTAATCACTGCATCATGAAGGTTTCTAGGTGGGAGGAGGGCTTCAAAAATCTGTGGAGAATTCCATTATTTTTTATTCTAATTTTTCAGGAATTTTGGGACGCATCCTCGTATATCTAAATTGTACTTATATCTATATAGGTATGTTTGTCTTTTTTTATCTTTGTTTCTTAGGTGAATATTTATTTTTATTCATCTTTTCCTTATGGAAATCCAGAGAGAAAATGAAACAATGTCCATACGATGTGTAATTTCTTGACATAATGCAGTACATGGTATGGTGAATACTATGTCTTGTGAAATCAAAATTGTCTTTGTGAACCCATACACGTCAGTCTTTGTGTGTCTCTGCCCTTTTCTTTTAAAATGTCATAGATACTAATGCCAGTCCACCAACTTGTTGTGAGATGTAAGTGCAATTCCAGGGTCAGCTTTCTTTTTACCTCTTTGACTCTCTCCTGCTTACTTCGCCCCTTTACCATGCTCAGTAAATGTGTCCTTCTGAACTAGTCCTGATTAGGAGTTCGGGGTCCACAGCCATGCAACGTCTGTGACTCTGCCACTTTAACTCTGCTAAGCATGCCTCCTCATCCATAAAATGAGAACAAAAATGGCTGTCCTGTCTTCTTCAAAAGCATACTATGTAGACAAATTGAGATAATTGATATGAAAGCATGGGTTTTGTTTCAAACTGCAAAGTATGATGTTGTTATATCATTCTAATATTATATTAAAAAGAGAGACTTATGGATTCAGGCACACTCCTTATGCTCCTGCACGTTTGCTGATACACCTGTACAAAAGGAAGATTGAAAGTAGATTATCCCAGCACAGAAAATCCTACAGCAAGTGAATTGATAAAACTCAAAATATAGGAATATGCTTCTGATGGAAAAAAATGGAAAGATAATATATCAACCTAACATTAGTGCACGCTTTATAATATCCAGAGTTATAGTTACATGATTATGATTTTTTAGATTAATAAGGAAACTTCATCTGGAAACAGATTAGATCAATTAAAAACATACTAAAAGCTGAGGCCTTCGGGATTTTTTTTTTTATTAGAGTAACATCAGGAAATATTTCTAAGGGTCCCTCACTTAAAACTGCTTCCACCTGAGGAAATTAAAAATGTATACTCACAAACACTTTGCTCAAGGCATTTTGTGTAGCTAGAAAACACTTTGCTCTTTCATCATGTGGTTTAGAAAATATAACCATCAGGTAATGTAAAATCTTGCCTCTAACTCAGGTAGTTTCTGTGAGTAAAGTTAGGCAGTTTGCCTGGATGTGTTTAACATTTTTAAAGTCACACTGTAAACACTTAATTTAAAACAAACAATAGCATAAGCTCTCTGTAGTTTAAAATTTTGTCCAATAAGTATCAGTGGTAATGAAAGGACGCAACGAGCCAAGCCAAAACTTCTAACTACAGTATTCTCATTCTCTCTCTCTCTCTCTCTCTCTCTCTCTCTCTCTCTCCTTCATATAGACTGCCCTGACACCCCTTTGTTTTCTCTTCTCCCTTTGTAGATTACCACCATTGTCACGGTGGTCAACAAGCTAAAACAAGTATCCTTAAAAAGTTCTTAAACTTTTTTATTCGAGAACCCCTTTTGCCCAAGAAATTTGCAGCATGGACAGCTCTGCCCCAAACACCTTGCACTCCTTACACATTTGATTTTGAATTTATTTTTGTTCGTTGTGCATTCAAATACCTTTTACTGTTGCCAACTTTTTCATGACTCCCACATTTTCCCAAGTGGAGTCTTTACACACGTTTAATAGCTTTGATCTAGCCTAATGCTGCAAATGCTGCAACTTCTCTCCCTCCACCTCCCCAGCCTCACCCCTCCCTGGTCCACATCAAAGTTTGTTTTTTTTTTTTTTTGGTAGGATACTATTTCTCTTGATTTTCCCTTTACAACGGTGGTCTCACTCAATATTTTTCCTTTTGCGATGGACTAATCTCACTTAGCGTACTATGCTCCATATCCATCAGTTTCATGAAGTGCCCCACCGTTTCAGCATTGTCTTTTAAGGATGCATAGTATTCCATTTGTGTGTAGGGGCATTTTGATTGTCAGGTTGTTGTGACTACTACTTCTGTGAACATGAGTGTGCATGCATTTGTTCTCTTCTTGGCTCTTACTCTTTGGGATGTGTCCTCAGCATAGGAGTCGCTGTGTCATATCGTATTGCTATTCCTGCTTGTTTGAGCCAGTGTCATATCCTTTTTCTGGGGTTGAACATTTTTGAAATTACATAAGCAGTGTATATGGGTTCCAGTTTCTGCACACTCTCTAACACGGGCAATTTTTTTGTTGGTTTGTTGATTTTATTTCTTCTATCAAGGCCAGAATAAGGTGCTATCTCAATGTTTTGATTTGCATCTTTCCAATGGATAGTGATGGTATGATCGTTGAGCATTTGGATATCTTCTTCGGTAAACTATCCATGTCTTCTGCCCGCATTTTAATGGGTTCTTCTTTGTCTTTTTGAGATGTTGCTGTCTTCTATTGGTTTTAGAGATTACTCTCTTGTGTGCTGTGTTGTCATTTTTAAAATATTTTTGTTGAAGTTCATTGGCTAGGATTTTGTTGAGAATTTTTGCAGCTATATTTATATGACATTTTCATCTGAAACTTTCTATTTCGGCAATGCCTTTGCCTCACCTTGGTATCAGGGTTAGGCTTACTTCAGAGAATGGTTTCAGAAGTGTCCAAGTCCCCATACTTCTGGATGAGTTTTGTGTAGACATGGTGTCATTTCCTCTAGGAGTGTCTGCTAGTGTGCCCAGTGAAGACTTCTGGCATGGGGCTGTTTTAAGGTAGCAGTTTTTTCTAAAAATGTGCCCACTTTTTCTAGGTTTTCAAAGTACTGGGATATAGTTTTCTCTAACGTTGTGTTAAAATTTTAAAAATTTCAATTGGTCCTATTGTAGTGATGCACTATCATTTCCTTTTCTCTTATTTTTCTTATTTTTAGTATTTGCATATTCTTTTATCTTGTTAAGTTTTTCAGTGTGTGTCAAATGTGTCAATACTTTCAAAGAAATGGATTTTTGTCTTGTTGATTTTTCTATTGTTTTCCTGTATTTTGATTCATTTATTTATGAATGAATTTATATTAGTTATTATCTTTGAGAAGCTAAAGATTTATTTTACTCTTCCTTTTATTGTTGAAGATTGGGCTCAGGTACAGATTTTAGTCCTCTATTTTTGTTATGCATATTTATTGATAAAATTACACCCCGAAAACTGCTTTTGCTGTTTCTTAAAAGTTATGGTGTGCTGTGTTTTCCTTCTCATTTGTTTCAAAGGATTTAAAAAACCCCCTCCTAATATCTTTAATTACATAGTTGTTTTTAAGCATGATATATTAAGCTTCCATGTTTTTGCCCTTGTTTTCCTAATAATTTCTAATTTTTGAGCATGATGTACTGAGAAAATAATTTTCCATAGCTTACTAATTTTAAATGTATTGTAACCTGCTTTGTGCCATAACTTATTGCCTACACTAGAGAATATTCCAAGTTTACTGAAAAAGATTGCAGATTGAGCTGTTGTTGGGTGACTTGTTCTGTAAGTGTTTAAGAGGTCAAGTTGATGAATTGTGTTGTTTCCTTCTTCTCTATGTTTATTGAGTTTCCTTCTTAGTGTTTTGTCTTTTCCAAGAATGGGATATTGGAGTCTTACTATTATAGACTTACTAGTAAGCCTTACTATTGTAGAATTATATATTTATCTCGTGTAATAGGTTTGGTTTTGAGAGCTTTTCATTGCATGTATATATGTTTTTTATAGTTTTGTCTTTTTATTGAATTGCTCATTCAACTACTGTGTAATTTCCTACCTTATATCTCATGATAGGATTTTCCTTAAAATCTTTTTTTAATGAGAGATTAATATTGGCACTTGAGTTGTTGTTGTTATTTTCATTGCCATTAGCTTCATATATTTTTCATCATTTGTTCTTTAGCTCATTCGTGTCTTTGTCTAAAGGTGTAGTTCTTGTAAGCAGCAAGTTCATGGGTCATGTTTTCTTATCCAGGCTCCTACTCTCTGAGTCTTGACTGATAGAGTTCATCCAGCTATTCCTAGGCCTACATTAATGTGTGAATTCCTTGTTGGTGTTGTTTTTTATAATTTTTTTCATCACTGCCTCTGGTGGTGGTGGGAGCTACCCAGTGCTGCTCCTTAGAGCCGCCGCTGGATTTGAACCACCAAGCCTGTTAGCCGCAGTCCTGCACTCAACCACTTAAGCCACCGGGGCTCAGCCGTTTGTTGTTAATTTGCAGTGCATTGTTTGTTTTATTGATTTATTTGTTTTTCATAAATTTCTGTGCAGAGTTCCATCTGTTTGAGGGTTTTCTTGACTTGCGTGTTTGTGCTGTTTTAATATTTGCTAGAATTTCTCTCTCTTTTTTGTTAGGTTTCTCTATTTCCTTTGAGGTGACTTTGGTGTTTATTATTTTCTTCTCAAGTTTAAGATGATCAATCTTGGGAAATATTTCCTCTCCATTCAAGTATGTTGTATCTACATCCGTCCCCTCCCCTCCTTTCCTTTGTCATTGTCTTTGCCTTCATTGCAGACTGAGATATTGAATTTCTGTTTTCAAACTTGTGCATTTGTTTTATGGTGAGCTCTACTTTCAGTGGGTTGAACTCTGGGTGGTGACATCTTGCATGTTGATCTCAGGTTTATAGCTCTTCTTGTTGTTGATTCTCTGTCTGAAGAACTCTCCTTAGACTTTTTGAAAAGTTGGTCTTGATCTCACAGATTCCTTTATTTTCTTCTACTCTGGAGATGACTGATTTTTCTCTCATATTTGGGGGAGAATTTTGTAGAATATAAAATACTTTGTTGGTATTTTTTTTAACCAGTGTTTTATATATGCTATTCCATTGCCTTCTTGCCTACATGTTTCCTGCTGAAAAACTTTAATTTATTGTAATAATTACAATATTTAAATTTTATTTTAAATTTAAATTTTATTTAAATTTTATTTTTTACTGAACTGTATTATAGATACTCTCTTGTCCTTGATACTGATGTCCTTGATACAGTGTATCTTGGCTATTTTCTTTTGGGACTCTTTCTTGTTTGGGTTCTCTCCGCCTCTTGAATTTTGCACTCCTTTTTGGTGTTTTTATCTAGGAGCTCTTCGACTATTTTTACTGTCAATTTTTTTTCTTTTTTTCTTCAATGTCAATGGAGTTTCAGTTATTTCCCTTACTAATGCTTCACATAGTTCTTAAACTTTCTTTAGATGTTTTGCTGGATTTGTTGATAATACTTCTCATTCATTTGTAATAGACAGATCTGTCTATTCACTAATTCAGCTTTACATTGCTGTTATTCTATGGTTTTGCACTTTGAAAGTGTTTCCTAATTCTATTATGTTAAATTCTATTATGTTATTATCAATCTCCTGGATGTCTTTGTTATTGTTCTATTTTTGTTCTCTCTCTCTCTCTCTCTCTCTCTCTCTCTCTCTCTCTCTCACACACACACACACACACACGTCTCTTTTTCTCATTCTTTTAAAGTACCCAAATATCATCGCTTTAGAACATCTTTCCTCCAATGCTAGTTCAATGATTTTTATACTTTTGGGAGAGTTTTCAGGACTGTTTGTGCCAGGATTTCGCATGTATTTGTATAGACTGCGATTGCCTAATTTTTCCATAACATTGTGATGCAACTATTACATGTGGAAAGATCACTAGGTTTTATGAAGACAGTTGGCTTCTTTAAGAGTCCTGTGAAAGAAATAATAGAAACAACAGAACAAAAAGCAAACAGTGACCTGCTCTCTTCCTCATACGCCAGTCTTGTCTTTGTTCCTGTGGGTGTGGCCTGCTGGCACCTCCTCCAACCCGACCTCTGCCACACCCACTTCTAGGGATAGCGTCAATCTGACTTTGGTTGCATCTGGATCTGTAACGCTCTCTTTTCTTGCATCCTTCCATGCATCCGCGCTGTCCTCATGGTTGGGTGCTTTGTGGTAGGAGCTGCTCACCCACCCACTCTGGTTTCTGTGGAGACAAGACTGATACTTACCTCCTGGGTGGGTTAGTGCCCTATTACCTCTGCTATCCTTTCACTTTTGATGCTCAGAGGACTACACCCCTCTGGGGACTAATTGGTCACAGAAAGGACTGGGCAAACAACAATAGGATGGGGCACACTGGCTCCCTACTCAAGCAGACAGCGACACAGGACACTTCGGGTGTCACGCGGTGGGGAAGCATTGCAAACTGACTCCCCCCAAAATGAACTGAATCAAGAAGGGAGCACTCCTGGTCAGAGAGGCAGGAGTAAAGCATGACAGGTCCGATGGTTCCTGGAGGGTATGGGAGATGGGAGGAGAAGGGAGCATTGACAGACTTATGGACAGAGGGAGCAACAAGTGGTCCAGAATCGATGGAAAGGAGGGTGTGGAAGCCCTGGTTGGGATTAAGCAAGGACAATGACTCTGTAAGGAAACACTGAAATGCCAATGAAGGTGAAGCATGATGGTGGGACAGGAGGGAGATGGATACAGTTAGAGGAAAGAGCTAGAAGGCAAAGGACACTTACAGAGGTCTAAACATAGGCATATCCATACATAAGTAAAATGATCTATTATAAGGATGGAATAAACTTAAGAGCATATCTATAGGTCAAATACTAGGGTAGCAAGTGGACCTTGGGCCTTTACCCAGGTACTCCCTCAATGCAAGAATACTTTGCTCTATGAATCTATATTCCTCGAGGCTCACTGACCCAACATGATCACTGAAGTAAAATGGGTGCATAAGCAAATGTGGTGAAAAAAGACGATGGTGCTCAGCCATCAAAGGATATATAATCTGGAGTCTTAAAATCCTAAAGATAAACAATAAACCATCCACTTGAGAAGAGATCACACCCACACAGAAGCACAACAGCCATAAGGTGTTGAAAGGTCTAGGCAACAGACATCAAACAAGGAAAAAACAAAGCAAAACAAAACATATCACTGTGTGCACACATCCCCACGGCACCCACTGAGGACATGTGGGAGCATGAGCAATAGTGGTGAAGAAAGCTGATGGTGCCCAGCTATCAAAAGATACAGCATCTGGGGTCTTAAAGGCTTGAGCATAAACAAGCAGCCATCTAGCTCAGGAGCAACAAAACCCACCACAATAGAAGCTCACTTGCCTGTGTGACCATGAGGCGCTGAAATAATCAGGTATCAGGCATCAAAGAACAAAAATCAAAATCAATGCATCAATTGACTCCCGATATGATCGCTGAAGACAAATGGATACAGAAGCAAACAGAATAGAAGAAATGGTGGTGCCCAGCTACCAAATGATTGAAAGTCTGGAGTCTCAAAGACTTGAAGATAAATGAGTCTCCATTCAGCGCAGAAACAGCAAAGCCCACATGGAAGAAGCACACCAGCATGTGTGATCAAGAGGGGCTGAAGGGAGCAGATAGCGAGCACCAAAGAACAAGAATCACATCATTACAAAGGAGGGGGAGAACAGGGTGGGGACCTAAGGCCCACTGGTGGGTAATTGTTCACCCCTTTACAGGGGAATCACAGGGAGGAGACAGACTAGTCAAGGTGTATCCAGGCAGCGATGATGCATACAAGTTTCCTGTAGTTCCTGAAGCCTTCCTCCCCCCAACTATTATGGTCCCAACTCTACCTTACAAATCCAGATGGACTGGAGAAGGTACACTGGTGGAGAGCGGAGCTGGTGACATACAGAAAGCAGGATGGATGAGCCCCTTCGGGCCAGTGGTGAGATTGAAACAGCTGGATGGGTGGAGAGAAGGTGGGGTGGAGAGATGGAACCAACTGCAAGGTATACACATGTCTGAAAAGGTATACACATAAGCTCCTATTCGAAGGACGGGTATCAGGGGAATGGCTTGGGGGAGAGGTTGGACAGTGTAAGACATGACAGAACGATAACAAATTATAGAGTATTGAGGGTTGGTGGGGAGGGGAGAGCAGGGGAAGAGGGAAAAGGGTGGAAAAGCCAATATCAAGGGCTCAAGGGGAAAGGCAGATGTTTGGAGAATGATAACAGCAGCGGAACTGTGAAGGTGCTTGGCACAGTATGTTTATTTATGTATTGTGAAAAATGATGTATGAGCCCCCGATAAAATGATTCTTATAAAAAAAAAAAAGAGCAAGTAGTGGCCAGCAGCCCACAGCACTCTCTTGCCTCAGCCATGAATAGCATAGCAGAATATCGGTCAGGGGCTCTTAAGCACTTTATGGAGGACATTCCCTCAACCACAGACGGGAAACATGTTGCCAACTCTTCTCCAGTGCTTTATCTGGGAGCTCTCACATCAGCAACAGCAAGACCTATGTGACAAGTTGTCCTATGGCACTGTGTGAGTGTGTCCTGATTCAGAGAGCAATGGAAATAAGTTGCCTGTTACCCTGTTATATTCTTCAGGCAGCCCCTGCCCTTAATTGTGAAAAGCAATTGCATTATCCCTAAAGGGAACTGATTGCTTTTTATCATCCCAAAATATAGCACAGTGGTTCTCATCCACCTGGTTTTGGAAAAGGAAGAAAAAATATCACTGCTTTTCTTTCTTAGCTTTTCTATTGTGATCTTGAAAAAAAGTTTTAGTATACATTAGCTTTTCATTCCACATTTTACACATATTTTATTTTGTGACATTGGTAAAAGTTCCTATAATTAAAATTCTTCCACATCCTCCCTCAGTTTTCTGCTTCTATCATCTTTATTTGTATCTTCTTCCTGCATTCTGGGCTATGGAGGCAAATGCTGCCCTTTGGTCTTGAATGTTTGATTTTTCTAAGGAGTGTTTTCCTCCATGTCTGAAAAGGTATTCCAAGATTGACCTCAGTTTTAAGTTGGAAAGGAATACAAATGGACAATCTCTGGTTCCATCAGTCTCTATCAGAGCCACACTCTTGTTTTTTTACATGACTTTGAATTTTAGTATAAAATGTTCTTTCTCCTATTCTGCTCAGGATCTTTTCCCATGATCATTTGCAGAACAGTGAGTGTTGCTAGCCAGCCATCAGTTCTACTGATCTCCAGTTAATCGAGGCTTTCAGCTGTAAGGCTCAGGTGTTCTCTCAGTCCTTTGGACCAATCCTTTTGTGGAGACTTTGATTCTCTTCACTCTCAGTTGGAAGAAACTGATGAAACAGTTACTTCTTAGATGTCTGATCCCAAGCTTTTAGGACTCCACCCGCCACTAAACAAAGTTACAATGTAAAGTATTGCTATTGGGGACTATACAACTCAACTATACAACTTATACAACTCAACTAAAATGTCCTACAATAATGGTCCTAAGCCTAAAAGCTCAGTGACTCATTCTCTCATGTGTTATTGCTAAGAAGTTTTCTGAACTTTTTTATTTGTATGCTTTTTTCTTTATTAGCTATCAGTATGTTTGCAGCATAGCACATACAAATGTAGAAATATCATTTGCCATACTTTTAGATACTTGGGGTGCATTACTAGAACATTTGCATATACCTTCAGCTTGCCTGTCTGCTCACAGACTAAGGCTTGGTGTTACCGGTATAGCAAGATGGTGCTGTATTCACTCCTGACACCAGCATTTGATTTGTGCTAAATCAAAAACAGATGAGTGACTGAGAACTTGCAGTCAACTTTCCTTATTTCACTCACACTTTGAAAAAAAGGAATGGTGTTTTAATTTGGATTTCTAATTATATAATTTTGTTATTAATACCTCTTCATTAAATAAACTCAACTATATTTTATAACCACAGCGACTTTTACACCACCCACATTTGATATTGCTCATAATATCTTACTGAAATACTTTTGAATATCGCATCAAGAATGAGTGATTCTTATGGAATGCAAAAGCCTACTATGTCTGAGGTCTGTAAGCAATCAGGTTGAATATCCAGAAGTTCATTCTCTGCAATTCAACAAAAGGCTAACACCTACTATCAAAGTTCAAATCCAGGATAATGATGTCTTAATGTAATGTTTGAATAAAGACATCCGGCTTATTAATTGAAATGCCACTGTACACAAAGTCTATTACTGAGTTTTCTTCTAGCGAATGAGTCATAGTACTGAGATGATTGTTTTAAAGTTAATTGTTTTTGAATATTATACTGTAGATTTATTGCATTTATAGAACCATCTGAGGAAAAGTCTCTCAACAACAATGATTCTGTTTTTACATGCGCCATCATCACTCATTAACCTTGATAATCCGGTGAAAAGAAATGGGAGTGGGTGCTGTTTTTGACTTGACTTGCCATAAAGTCTACTTATACTCAGAATAACCACACATGACAGAGCAGAACTGCCTCCAAGGTTGTATTATTTGTAATCTTTCTGAAAGCAGATAGCAGTTCTTTCTCTTGCAAAGCCCTTGGGCGATGTGCCCACTTGGTAGTGGTTAGCAGTCACCCACTTAGCCATGCTGTCACCATTGCTGTTCAGGGGATGCTAAGGAAGGAGGAATTGAAAATTGTAATCAGGGATAGCCTAGATATGCCCCTTTTGCCCACCTGCTGTGGCCCAAGGACAATCTTATTAGGGTTTGGGTGCTACTTTGACTTTTGACTGGGTAAGGCCAAAAAGAGGTACCTATAGTTGATTGGCCAATGAGAGGAAAGTGAACTCTGGGTTATATTATCAAGTTGCTTCTTTACAATGCCCAAATTGTTTTCCTTTTCCCTGGCTGACAGTCTTTGGAGTTACTTTGCTGCACCTGCACTTTTATCAGGATGTCAGTAAACTTTCTCTCTTCCTTCAAGAAGTAGAAGTAAGGCTTCCTTCATCTACAATGCTGGTTTCTCTGTTTTTCACCTGACATCTGCAAATGGACTGTCACTAATATTTCTTTGGTTTCCTTTGCTGAGGCTTCTATCTGTTAACTACTGGTGACCAGGGAAGAAAAGTTCAAACAAAAGATGGCAGCATGCACTTTTGGCTTCATGTTCTAGTTCTTCTCTTTCAAAGTGGTGTGACGACAGCCAGATCCCATATCCCATCTTGGCTGAGACAATGAACAATCAACCAAGAACACTTGAAGTCAGTCAAGATGTGAAGTTTTAGGTAAAATTGAGCATTATCAAGTGCTAATAATGTAAAAGTGTGTATGGGAAACAGCATTACTATGATGGGTTCCTTTCTAGCAAAACTCTGTACTTTCAAGGAACATGGTGTCTAATGTGAAATGTAACTGTGTTTGGTTTTACATGCTGGTTTCAAAATTCCCTTTTGTTGTTTTACTTATTTGATGATGTGGGTAGACTATTGGTACTCTTGGTCACTGGAAAATGTATAATATTAGTGACATCACCTCTTTGTCTTATTGTACTTAAACCAAACCAAACCGATCACTGTATATTTGATTTTACTCAATGTGACCCATGTGTGTCATAGTAGAACCATATTCCATAAGGTTTCAATGGCTACATCTTTTTACACTAAATTGCCAAAACTTTCTTCCAAAGTGCCTCTGGATAGATATGAACTGCCGACTCTTCAGCCAACAGCAAAGTGATAAACCATCTTTAAGACTCAGCCAGAATACCACCAATTAGAGCAACTAACCACTTTATTCCTTGCTAGTGTTCCTTTAGAACCAGTGAGTATCTTTGGCATAATTCCAGAAAACACTGAGTATTATTGAAAGAGAAATTTTAGAACTGAAGTGCTAACTGCGATATACCACAGGCGTGACCTCTTGGCCAGGCCACTAACCTGTAGACTGGAAGAAAATAAGTCATTTAAAATTGCTTCTTTTTATTTCAAATTCAGAAGAAAGGTAAAGTAAAAATCCATGATGCATTTTTAATTTAAAGTTATTTAGTTATATTCATTTTCAGTGACAATTCCTAATAGATTATTTTCAGCTCTTCTTTTAGAAAGATTCATCTTGATTTCTCTCTTGACCTGTTTTAGATTATTAGCACTAACTCCTACTCAGAATTCACAGGGAACTGCGATCGGGGGTTGCCTCTGGGTAGAGCACACAGGGGGCTAGGAAACAGGGTGGGAGGAGATTCGTTTTTTACTATATATAATCTGTTAGGTTCTTTTTCATTGAATACATTTATTACCTAGATAAAATATTTCTTATGTAACTCCATACTAAAGAAATGTTTATTTATTTAATGAAGATTTCTCTTGGATTGGCCTTTACTTTATAGGAATATTTTCAAAAACCTCAAAACTCTCTGCCAGTGAGTCAAGGCTGAGTCAAAGGGACCCCCTGTGGGTTTCTGAGACTTATCACTTTACAGGAGTAGAAAGCCCAATCTTTCCCCCATGGAGTTGCTCCTGGTTTTGAACTGGCAAGCACGTGTGTTAGAACCCTATGTTTAATCATTGCACTACTTTTTGAATATGGTGATTTCAGCCGTGTAAACTAAACTGCTTTTTTGATTTGAGCACAACTTTATCTCAAAAGTCTTCCTATTAAGAAGGGTTGGTTCCTTTTCTTTAGACAGCTTGAGATTCATTCACGTGATCTAATTTGTGTTCAACTGAAATGTTGTCAATTCGAAACCAGCCAGAGATCCTCAGAAAAGAAACCTGGTGATCTGCATCTGAAAGGTCAAGGCCTTGAAAGCTCTATAAAGCAGTTTCACGCTGGAAGGAATGTGGCGTCAACTAATAACAAAAACAGGGAAAATGGTGATAAGGAACAAGGAACAATAAGGAAACCATTGCTTCTTCCCTTTGCTCCTCTCATCAATCACCAGTTTTTCAGGATTTGATTAAATATTGTTCACATTGTTCTTCTTTTCTCTGAGCCCACTCACTACCCTAGTTTGGAACTGTATTATCCCTTAGAGGAAATGTGGAAGTATTTGCTTAAACGTTCTTTTACTCTCCCATCCCTGTTCTCAGTAACCAGACCTTCATATTCCAATCAAAGTTAACATTTTCAAAACAGTTCTAATTATATTCTCTCCCATGAAAAATCCATGAATGAATGACTAAGTAAATGAATAACATCCCGCAGTCACCACTGTCAACCATATGACCACTCTTGCGTCAACGCTGACCAATAGCCACCTCGCTGTGGGTCTCTGGCAGTTGAGTCTGTGGATGGGAGAAGAGAGCCCAGTCTTGCTCCCAAAGAGTGGCTGGTGATTTCTAACTGCCGATGATACAACTCGTACCCCCATGATTGAGGAACTGCCACACACAAGGTTGCACTCTTGTCAATAGTACAAGGTCTACTAATCCACTAACACTCGTCTAGTCAACAAACGGATCTCAATTTCATGATTTTGGTCAACATTTATTTATATGATTTTTCTTTTTCAATGTCTACAAATGGGAGTAATGCCGTACTCAGTCTTAAGAGTTCCATGAGGACTTCCTCTTTTATAGTGTTTCTGGATAGTGTGTGTGTGTGTGTATATGGGACATAATTAACATAAAATGATTCTGTGCTCATGTTTATTCACAAGCAGAGATCATTGCTTTGCATGGAAGACTTACAGTTAGGAAAACATATACCCAAAGGACCTGACCTACTCCCTGGCTTAGACAGTGTTTCCTAAGCTTCTGCTTCCAAAGCAGAGATCTGGAGAATGACTTGCAGAAGCCTCAGGAAAGACCCCATGCTAGTTGTAACAGGCAACCTGCTATTCCTCCAGTTTGCAATGTGTTTTTCTGGGCTTACGCTTCAGGCTTTCTCTACTTCATTTAATGTTTGGTGAAACTCTTTCTACTTAATTATCCTTGCACTGTCTTTTGCTTCATAGAGTATTAATTAATCAAGGTTCCATTCAAATATTCCTTCTAACTACCGCCCTCCCAGGCTGTACTGAATGGCGCCTGTTTTTGGTGCTGATGGTATAGAAGAACGAATGGCTCTATTCTTCTGCTTGCCCATCATTTTACATACTTTCTACCTTGTCAGGTAGGTCAGTGTCACACACACACTTAATTACATCTATTTTTCCCTCTCTCCTTATGCCCTCCATATTCCCAGAACCTTAAACAGTGCCCAAGAACAGTAAGAACCCAGGACATATACTACTGGATCAAATAACACCTGAAGCAATTTTGTGGAAGAGTTCATTTATAGATGCCATGAAACAATTGCCTTTATAGAATAACTGTTTGCAACTCGTCTCTTGCTTCTTAAATGCCATCAGTACAAGAAGAATCCATTATAGGAAACTGAAATATTTTGATTATCGTTTTGTGATTCAAATGTTTGAAATTTGGAAGGCAGGGGATAAAAGTAGGAAATATAACAGTTTGGTTCCTAGATATGCATACAAATGTCAGAGCTACCCAAATGGACATAGACTCAACATCTGACTGTTAATGCCAGCTCTGACTCTGGCTTTACTCTAGCTGTAGGAGAGGAGAGAGTGTTTCTCCTTATCAACAGCTCCTATCTCATCTATTGTAACAATTGATTAAAGTAACTGTGTCCAGCAGGGTTCTCTTAGAGAAATAAAATCAGGAAACCAGTAATTCTTTTTATATATTTATATATAGAGAGAGGTATATAAGATAAGAAAGAAACTGTTAACTATCTGTAAAGCAGTAAAGATTGCTCAGTGCAACTCACTTGTGTGAGACAGCTAGAAGACTGGCAGTCTTTCAAGTCTTGAGGGCCACTGAGTAGTCCTCTGTAGAGCAATTCAGGCTATCTGGTCATAGGCAGCAAACAGCAAAGCAGGTCACCAACAGTCAGCCAGATGACAGAGTCTAACAGTCCCCAGCTCAAGAGATGCATATCCCAGGAGCGTGGTGAAGTAGAGCTTGAAGGAACCGCAACTCACAGCTCCATAGTCCACGATTAGGTGTCCCATGAATAGTGTTGCTTGGAGGTCAAGGCACAGGATGAACAAGGCAGCTCTCTGGTCCATAGATCGGAAAGCTAGAGAGCGGGCGGGACTCGCTGAGCCCTTCCTATCTCTGTCCTTCAATTCATCCCGTGTGTTCATTGGCTGTGCCGTCACAACAGACCCACCAATCTTCTGTGGCCATGTTGGCATAACAAACCTACCCATCACAATCCACCCCTTGCCAACATGGCACCTGTACACAATTCTTTACCCATATAGAATTTCCAGACATCGATGAAATCAAACTTTTACTTAGCATCAAACATCTATCATATATATAAATGAGAACACACTGAGTCTAATTGTAGTTGATATATCATACATGAGCAAAGAAAAGATGCAGTAAGCTCATAAAAAGAAAATACATGAACAATCACAAACCTCGCTTCTGCAATTGATCACGTGGTCGTAATTGGTAGGTAGAACTACCTTCTTCTACTATCCAATCTGCTTTACCTTTGGCCTCAGCAATCACTTCAGCTGGTTGTGGTTTTTTGCCAGACCTTCATTCCTGGGGGTCTAGGTCATTTAGGTGTCTGTCATGATGGGGTTGCTGTAGTTTATCATTAACTTTTATCACAGGGCATGGTAGCACTAAGAGTCGGCCTATGGGATCTCCTGGATTCAAGACATATTCCTTTTTACTCCCATTATGTAGCACCAGTCCAATTTCTTCTTGATAATCTGGATCAATCACACCACTTAGTACAGTGATACCCTTCCTGATCTGTTGATCCAAACACATGAGAAGCCAAAGTGGCCAGGGGGCATTCTTAGCTGCCAGTTCAGTGGAATCCATGCTGTATTTCCAGGTGTGAGAGTTCCTTCCTTCAGGACCAGGACCTCCAGTCCTGAAAAACATACGTTTGCTGGAACAGGAAGCAAAAATGCTGCAAGTGGGTCAAGAGGAGTAATAGGGAGTGGTGCCACTCCAGTTTCCACCCCTTGGTTCCTGGACCCATGAATGAATCCTGGCTATTGGAGACACAGCACCATATATTGGCCACTGGTTTAAAACATATACAGCTTCCTGGAGAACACTGCCCCAGCCTCGCAAGTTGCTGCCACGTAGTTTGCGTCACAGTCTTCTGGAGCCCATTCCATCGTTCTATTAAGCCAGCTGCTTCAGGATGATGAGGAACATGATATGACCAGTGGATTCCATGACCATGGGCCCATTGCCACACTGAATTTGCTGTAAAGTGAGTTCCTTGATCTGAAACATGGCATCTGGGATGCCATGCCGGTGGGTGAGGCATTCTATAAGTCCACGAATGGTACTTTGGGCAGAAGCATTGTGTGCAGGGAGGCAAATCCATAGACAGAATAGGTGTCTTTTCCAGTCAGAACAAAGCTCTGCCCCCTCCAGGATGGAAGTGATCCTATATAATCAACTTGCCACCAAGTTGCCAGTTGATCTCCCTGAGGAATGGTTCCATAACTTGGACTTAACGTCGGTTTCTGCTGCTGGCAAATAGGGCACGAAGCAGTGACTTGGTGAGTGGAAGTCCATTTTGCTGTTCCCATGTATAACCTCCATCCTGCCACCATGTCTACATTGTTCATGTGCCTATTGGGCAATAACAGGAGTGGCAGAGGAAAGAGGAGGGCCAGTCTCCACAGTACATATCATCTTATCTACTTGATTGATAAAGCCCTCCTCGTCAGAGGTAACACTTTGGTGAGCATTCACATAAGACGCGATTACATTTACTTTTTTGGCCCATTCAGAGAGGTCCATCCACATACCTCTTCCTTGTCACCAATCTTCCAATCATGTTCCTTCCAAGTCCCTGACCATCCAGCCAAGCCATTAACCACAGCCCATGGATCAGTATACAGTCTCACATCTGGCCACTTTTCCTTGTAGGTGAACTGAACGGTCAGGTGCACTGCTCGAAGTTCTGCCATTGGGAGGGTTTTCCTTCACCACTATCTTTCAGGGAGATCCTAGAAAGGGGCTGTAGCGCTGCTGCTGTCCACTTACTAGTGGCACCTGCATATCTTGCAGAGCCATCTGTGAACCAAGCATGATTTTTCTATTCTTCAGTTAAATTATCATAAAGAACTCCCCAGGAGGCCATAGGTACAGATTTGGAAAGAGAAGGTAATGTGACTGGAGTGGGGACTGTGGGCAATTGGGCCACTTCTTCATTCAGCTTACTTGTACCTTCTGGTCCTGCTCTGGCCCGATCTCGTATGTACCACTTCCATTTAACAATGGAGTATTGCTGCGCACGTCCAACTTTATGACTCTGTGGTTCAAGCAATACCCAGTTCATGATGGGTAGTTCAGGCCTCATGGTGACTTAGTGGCCCAAGGTGAGGCATTCAGTCTCCACCAAAGCCCAGTAACAGGCCAACAACTGTTTTTAAAAGGGGGAGTAGTTGTCTGCAGAAGATGGCAGGACTTTACTCCAAAATCCCAATGGTCTATGCTGTAATACACCAATAGGGGTCTGCCAAAGACTCCACCCTGCATCTTTATCAACAACTGACACCTCCAGCACCATTAGGTCAGCTGGACCATATGGTCCCAGTGGCAAAGCAGCTTGGATGGCAGCCTGAACCTGTTGCAGAGCCTTTTCTTATTCCAGGCCCCACTCAAAATTGGAGACCTTTCATCTACCTGATAAATAGGTCAAAGTAAAACACCCAAGTGAGGGATATGTTGTCTCCAAAATCCAAAAAGGCCCACCAAGTGTTGTGTCTCCTGTTTCGTTGTTGGGGGAGCCAGATGCAATAGCTTGTCCTTCACTTTAGTGGGAATATCTCAACATGCTCCATACCACTGGACCCCTAGAAATTTTACTGAGGTGGAGGGTTCTTAAGTCTTTGTTGGGTTAATTTCCCAACCTCTTGTATGCAGATGCTGTACTAATGAATCTAAAGTCTTTGCTACATCCTCTTTAGTGGATCCAATCAGCAAAATGTCATCAATATAATGGACTAGTGTGACATTTTGTGGAATAGACAGGTGATCAAGGTCCCTTGGGACTAAATTATGGCACAGGGAAAAAGAGTTGATATACCCTTTGGGGGAGAGTTGTAAAAGTGTATGGATGCCCCTGCCAGCTGAAGGCAAACTGCTTTTGGTGATCCTTTGAAATTGGTATTGAAAAGAAGGCATTGGCCAGATCAATAGCTGCATACCAAGTACCAGGAGAAGTATTAATTAATTTGCTCAAGCAATGAGACCACATCTGGAACTGCAGCTGCAATTGGACTCACCACCTGGTTAAGCTTAAAATAATCCACTGTCATTCTCCAGGATCCATCTGTCTTCTTTATAGGCCAAATGGGTGAGTTAAATGGAGATGTGGTAGGAATCACCACCTCTGCATCTTTCAAGTCTTTGAGGGTGGCATTGATCTCTGCAATCCCTCCAGGAATGCGGTATTGCTTTTGGTTTACTATTTTCCTAGGCAATGTCAATTCTAATGGTTTCCATTTGGCCTTTCCCACTATGATAGCCTTCATTCCACATTTCCGGGATCCAATGTTGGGGTTCTGCCAGTTACTAAGTATGTCTATTCCAATGATGCATTCTGGAACTGGGGAAATAACCACAGGATGGGTTCAGGGACCTACTGGACCCACAGTGAGGCATAACTGAGCTAAAACTCCATTAATAACTTGACCTCCTTAAGCCCCCACTCTGACTGGCAGGTTTTCAAAACACTTTGTGTCCCCTGGAATTAGTGTTAGTTCAGAGCCAGTGTCCAGTAATCCCCAAAAAGTTTGATTATTTCCTTTCCCCCAATGAACAGTCACTCTTGTGAAAGGCCGCAGGTCTCTTTGGGGAAGGGTAGAAGAAAGACTAACAGCATAAACCTTCTGTGATGTGGCAGGGTCCTTCTTCCAAGGGACCTGGCCTTCCCCTCATTCATGTGATTGTGGGTCTGCAAACTGGCTCAGGTCTGGGAATTGGTTGAGTGATCGTGACTGCCTATCCCTCTGTTCACCTGATCCAGCATTCTTCTGCCTATATAGGTCACATAAATATTTAGTAGGTTTCCCATCTATTTCACTCCTAGGGACACCGTGACTAAGTAGCCAATGCCATAATTCCACATGAGACAGGCTGTTTTGATTACCACGAAAGCCTTCTTATCTATTATAACCACGTCCACCCTGTCTCTGTTGATTCAGTGCTAACACTTGCCCTCTGTTCCCACAAAGTCCAATCAGCCCCATCGTAAGCAAATATCGGCGTTCACTTAAGGCAGTTCCCACAGTTAATCTTGGTGCACACAACATAGCAATTAGAGGAGACTTCAAAGATGCTGGGGCCCATGTCACAAACTTATTCCTTATGGTTGTGGTGAAGAATATGTCCTCAGGACACCCCTTTATGGGGTATTTGGGAGTATCCTCATAGATCTTTCCACCATACCAATTTCTTTCAGCTTTTGGATGCCTTCTTCTACAGTATAGGTCAGGCACCTCAAGCTGGTCTAATCTAGGCCATCTGGCAGCCCATGCCTCAGTGAACCAGCCCAATAAGGAGTTGGATCCTCTCTTAGCCTCGCTCGCTGAGACACTGAAAGGGGTCCCATATCCAGAAACTCAGACTGATCTAATATTATTACATTTCTTGCACTAGTATCCCACACCCTCAGTAACCATTCTGAGGGATACTCCCCAGGCATTTGCTTGTACATATTTGAAAGCTCGAGCAGTTCCTTGTGAGTATAGCATACTTATTCTTGAGTAATCACCTCAGCCTCACCCTTAGGAGCTTTCTTTGCCTTAATTTTAGTTACAGGTCTAGCAGAAACTATCAATGGTGAGGGTGTATCCTGGGTGTTCTCAGCACTATATTGTAGGTTATCTCCCTCAGGCAATGGTAGTGATGTAGCCCCACCTGGCGTTTCACCTTGAGTAAGTTGGTTAATCTGCTCAGGTGTGGGTTGTTTTGTTGATAGTAGACTACTATTTTCAGCTGGGAGGGGTAGATCTATTGACTGGGCTGGTTCAATTGTTTCTAATGGTGGCATAATATCCTCCTCATCTGGATCATCAGCCCATATATTCCCATCTCATGTTTCAGGGTCCCAATTTTTTCCTATCAATGCCCTCATTTTGGCTTCGAACACTGCTCTAAATCTGCCATTCAGCTGACGTTGTGATTCAGGCACTCGCTTAATGAGACATTGGACCTGGTTCTCAGCAGTATCGACTCTTTTACTACAGGCAAGAAGGCTCTCCTTTGTAGCACAGGCCGATGCCTTCAAGTCCATGAGTTGGCACTTAAGGCGTGCTTCTGAGGTCCTGAGGTAATCTCTTTCCTTAATCACATAGTCCATTGTAAGGAGGAACAGCCAACCAGCTTCCTTATACTTGGCATCTTGAAAAAACTGCTAGAATATATCAAACATACGTTCTCCCAGAGCCTCTCCTGTAACCAGCACCCCATCCATCGGTGCTCCTACTATAGTTATTAGTTTTGCTATTTCACACCATGGACGAGTAGGGTTGGCAAAATTATCCATGGCTTTAGGTCTAGAATTAGCATCACTGGTGCTTTTAAGACTAATCAGATTGGAGAACTAATCAAAGAAACCCATATTTATGATTTTATTTCTCTAGAAGCACTTCCGGTACCACTTGTGTCAGGCAGGGTTTTCTTAGTGAAATAAAATCAGGACAGTAGTAATTCTTTTTATATACTTATACATAGAGAAAGGTATATAAAATAAGAAAGAAACCATTAACTATCTATCAACAGTACAGATTGTTCGTTGCAACTCACTTGTGTGAGAGCTAGAAGACTAGCTGTCCTTCAAGTCTTGAGGGCCACTGAGTAGTCCTCTGCAGAGCAATTCAGGCTATCTGTTTACAGGCAGCAAACAGCAAAGCAGGTCACCAACAGTCAGCCAGATGACAGAGTCTAACAGTCCCCAGCTCAAGAGATGTATATCCCAGGAGCGTGGTGAAGTAGGGCTTGAAGGAACCGCAGCTCACAGCTCCATAGTCCACGATTAGGTGTCCCATGAATAGTGTTGCTTGGAGGTCGAGGCACAGGATGAACAAGGCAGCTCTCTGGTCCATAGATCGGAAAGTAAGAGAGAGGGTGGGACTCGCTGAGCCCTTCCTATATCTGCCCTTCAATTCATCCAGTGTGTTCATTGGCTGTGCCGTCACAACAGACCCACCAATCTTCTGTGGCCGTGTTGGCATAACAAACCTACCCATCACAGTAGCACATGCAGTTTGTCTAGGTCTAAAAATGAAAATTTCTTCTTAAATGATAGTTTTCCACTCTGCCTCATCCTATATTTAGGTCTTTGGAGCACGATTTTGGCAGCACTGTCTGTATAGGTTTATGTGGCCAAGTTCCTGAGAATGAGAAGCTGTACACTCTACACGTCCCAGGCCTCTTTAGTATCCACCAGAGCCTTGGTGGTAGAGTAGTTACTCAGGCTGTGATCAGCCAGGTCAGCAGTCGAAACTGTCAGCAGCTTCAAGGAAGTGAGTTGGCGCTTTCTACTCCCATAAACTGTCATAATCGTGAAACCTCACAGGGACAGTTGTAGCCAGTCCTTTATGATTGACTGGGAGGGGTATGTTGTTATTATTGTTGTGGTTTCAGTAGCCACACTGTGATATTCACTCAGTCACTCACAGATTCACTCAAGAGATATTGACCTAGCACTATTTACATGTCAACTAGTATATACAGTAAGTCCACCAAACCCTAAAAGTATCACCATTTTTTTTTCTGTGTCAGAGGCTCTTGAGAAACCTGAGAGAGAAAGGAAAACTTTCAGTGAGAAAGGAAGCTGGAAGCTGAAAGGAGAAGTTCCCTCAAGAAGAAGGAAATTAGCCCTGGGTCTCCAAGGTCAGGTGCGGCCTTCTCCCTCCTGTCTGACCATCTTTTACCTGCTGGCTATGAGAACAGCTAGAGATCTTGCTTTTAGAATATTACTGGCCTACCAGGAAGGTTCGTTGCCATTTAATTCTAAGTTAAGACATGCTTTCAGCTCTGCAACCTGAATATCAAATGATTCCTGTTGACGTCCCTGACAGGTGATTATGAGGCCCTTTTGTTAAATAACATCTATTCTCTTTTTTATGTAATTTGGGTTCACATTTACCAATTCTATATAATTGATTACATGATGTGGGTTTCAATTTTTTGGAATGTATCAGTGTTAATAGTATTTTTCTTCAGTTTAGTCATTTCCAATAATCTTGTTCAGGGTGCTCAATACGTCGATCCTGATCTACAAGTGAATGGCAGATGTAGTGTGGATAGATCACCTGGTGTTTAAAAAATAGACGTAAGCCTATCTTCAATCGCGTCACTTCATTGATGTACAGAGCAACGATCCTTTGCAATCTTAGGTGTCAGACCAATGTGCAAACAACTAAGCGCACTAAGTGTGCTAAGTGCAGCAAAACGGACAAACTAAGTCAAATGCTTTAAAGACTTTTCTTTGCTCCAGCCAGTCATTGCAATCATATGCTGCCCTTTTCAGAAAGATCCTGGGGTTGACTCTCTTGCATCAAAAATTGCAACAATGTTTCACCTGAACACACCTGGACTCTATGTGAGATTTTTGACACTACAAGCTGACATTCATTCAGCTAAAGTCCAGAGCACAAGACCAGCTCTGAAACTTACCCAAACATGAGAAAATGAGCTACCTCCTTGACTGCATTATTCAGCTTTACTTATTTATGTGAGTCTGTCTCTTCCTACATAAAGATCATTCAGTCCATGATCATTCAGGCATTTGGAGTGTGCTCAAGGCTGGCTGTCAGCAGCTGTCTGGACTCTGATCCCTGGCTCATTCCATTCAGCGCAAGTCATCAGTCAACTCAGGTAATGACAAAAATTGTACATAGTTAATTGTGTTTTGTTATGCAATATGGACTTCTGCTGTTATGCAAGGTACATAAATGTACATTATACATATAGAGAATTCTCAATACATTTACGAATAGCTATAATAAATCCAAATAAATGTTTTGCATTTTGTAGTTGGTAGGTCATTTTGATTTGATCGTTTGATAAGTAGCTCGCATGCAGGAAAGTGTCAGCACCCCTGATCTTGTGTCTTTTTGCGATTCAATCTTTTTTTGGGATAACTGTTAACTACTCATTCTCATATAATTGAGTGTTTAATAAAGGATTTTACTCAGTATTCATGTTTTCTTTTTCATAAGCCAATCAGAGTGCTTAAAGTTTCAAGGCTAAAAAAAATATTTAGGACAAAAGTCTTGGACATTCTCATAGTCTCTATTTGTTCAGTAAAAATGGACCTTGTTAGGAATTTAAATTTTGTTTTATATTCTCCTGCATTCCATTCAGGACTTTCTATTGTTTCCTTGACAAGAAAAAAAATGAGTATTTGTAGCTGGACACCCTGTAGTTCTTCTGGTCTCAGACTAGAAAAACCTAGGGTTCCTATTAATCTTGTGCACTAATTTCTTCTTTGAAACTTTTGTTTCCTTCATTCTATTTTGTGACAGATAAGTAGAGACCAATAATTGCATCTTGAATGGCTGCTCACAGTCTTTTAAGAGCCCAGATACTACTCACCCAAATAAGATGAGCATTATCTTTATGATCTATGTTAAGCCAACTGAGCCATCCTTGCCATGGGGTCCACACCTTTTAACCTAGCAAACCAGTTCTGTGAGGTGTTAAGATTTGTCTGGGAAATCTTTAAAAGTGCATAAATATGTGTGGGATAAACAAACATGTATTTATATATGCCTATGAGTATACCTATACATTTATGTGCATGGCTCACATTTATCTTGATGTGCATATATAGAATATATATATATATATATACACACACACACACATATATATATTTTGGTTGTGTTTTCTTTTGCTGCAAAGTTGTTTATGCTATAGCATTTACTGATATTATTCTCTGGTTTTCTCTATAAAAGTGTACTTCTCACTTTTATTTTAGTGTAGAGGAGTCTAACTTATACCAGTGAGTTGATTTTGTACCTTGTTAATTTGCATAGTCTCTTGTTAGCTCCAGTAATGTGTGCGTGTATGTGTGTGTGAGCTGGAATTCTTTATATACAAGATCATTTCCTCTAAATATTAATATAGTTTTACTTCTTCTTTAAGTTTTAGTTCTTATCTTTTTGATCTAGCTAGTGCTTCCAGTACAATATTGAGTAATAAGGGTACGAATGGGTGTCCTTATTTAGTTCATATTTCCAAGGGGACACCATCAATCTTTCTTTGTTGGGAAAAATGTTGGCTGTTGCTTCTGTATATAAACATTTTAAATTGTATTAAGAAAAATATTATCTGTTCTATTTTTGCTGAGATATTTTATCAAGAAAGGGTGTGAGATTTTATTAAATGACTTTTCTGTATAGAATGAAACAATCCTGTGATTCTTTACCTTTGTATGTAAAGGTATGTGAATTATGTTAACTTATATTCTAGGGCTGAACCAGCTTTGTGTACCTAGTTTAATTAACATTTGATCCTGATCATTATATTATGTTCCACTGAAATCTGCTGAACATTTTTGTCCATATTCATGAATGATAATGCTATGTAATTCTATTTTTCTATATTATCTTTGTCCAATTTTTATACTAGGGTGGTGTCTTTATTGAATGAATTAAGGAGCAGTTCTTTTTTTTCCTTGCTCTGGAACAGTGTGAAGATAATGTATGTAAACTCTTCTCGGAATATTTAGAAGACTTTCCAATCTCAGTGAGAGCATCTTTGGTGCTGTTGGAAGTATTCTTTATGACATCTTCAATTTCTTCTTTCACTACGAATTTAGTTAGATAGCCTACCTCTGTGAATGGTGTTTCAATAAGTTTGTGCGGAAAATTCCATTATCTTTTGTTCTGTTTTTCTTTCTTTTTTAAAACACTCTATTAGGAGCTCTTTCAGATATTATAACAATACACAATTCAATTAGATCAAGCAGAATTGTATAATTGCTGCTGCTATTGGTTTCAAAACATCTTATTTCTTTTTGAATACTTTGATATCAGCTACTCCTAACCCGCTTCATTCCCCATGACCCCTTATTATTTTATATTATATTATTTTTGCCCTATCTTGCACCATCCATTGTATCTGTTCATTTACAATCTTTTAACCATTTCCTTCAAGTGGGATTAAAAAGTCATCCTTGCTATGGGTTACTCTTTCCTCGCTTTCCCCACTCACTTCCCTTGCCCTCATGGTGATTCTGTTTAACTATTAACATTTTAGATCCTCTTCTGCCCTGTATTTAACTTAATTAGGTAGTTAGTGTGCTTCTAGTAGAGTATCAATTTATTGGAATAGAGTTTTTCTTCATAATATTCTGTTGTGTTCCTCATAGGTTTTATTATAACTCCGTCCACTCCATTATAACTCCAACCACTCCTTCCATTTCACAGTTTTGTTACTTTATCTTCTCATTATCTTTCTTCTTTTATTCATTTAGCCAGTGGTTTGTCAAATTTATTTATTTTCTCAAACTTCTAAATCTTTATTTCTAGTTTAAAAAATCTTTAGAAAAATATTATACATGTATATGAGTGGGGTACCCCCCAAAATGGGGGGGTGCACTTAGCTGCCAAAAGGGGCAGAGTTCCACCAGACTGCTAATCAAACTTTCTATATGAAAGTTCTGAAAAGGTAACATAAATAGTGTGCAACAAAATGGGCCTGACTGAAGGCAGACTGGGGACTGGTTTTGCCACCATGACAATGCACCTGCTCATGCAGCCCTCTCAGTGTACCAGTTTTTGGTTAAAAAAATAGCATGCCTTTCTTGCCCCACTTACGTTACTCACGTGACCTCACTATGTACAACTCCTTTTTGTTTCTGTGAGTGAAGAGTGACATGAAAGGACAATGGTTTAACTACAAAAGAGGTTAAGATAGCAATGAAGGAGGTGTTCCCAGTCATGCAAACAGATGAGTTTGAAGAATGTTTCCTAGAGCACAATTGCAGTTAAGACAAATGTATGAGGTGTAATGAAGAGTACGTTGAAGATATTATTATATTTTTGTAAAAAAAAGTTAAATGCAAACCTTTGACTAAAAAATTCCAGTCTTTTGGAGTACTCTAGTGTGTGTGTGTGTGTGTGTGTGTGTGTGTGTGCTGCTACTAAGGTTCTGGTTCTTAGTTTTTTCCAGAGAATACATGGTTAACTATGTCTCTGACATTAATGATTAGCTACAGACAAACACAGTTAGGAATACACAGGTCTTGGTCTCCTAAAGGTGCCTTCGAATAAAAGTTCCAATCAAAGCAATGGCTGCCAAGGCTATACGCTGGATTAGCTAAATTCAAGACAGAGAGGCCACCTCAGAATGTTATAGTGACAAAAGTAAACTTAATAGACTTTTTGAAAAGGCACACAACAATCTCAGGGATGTAACAGGAAGAAGGTTTAGGAAAAGTTATACTCCAAACTATACTTACTTGAACTCTTGTTATACTCGGATCTGACCAATACCTTAACTCTTTTTGATTTTCTCTTTAAAATAATCCTCACAAGTTACATAACCATTTTTTTTTGCTAAATATTTTGGCAATTTAGGGAAAGTAAGAAATAGAGATAATGTATAATATGGAATATGTTCAAAAAGCTAAAAATTATAATTCCAATTATCATGAATCCTACAGTTACTCCAACTCAGAAAAGTTTTCAAAAGTCCCCTTTTGGCAACAGAGGAAAGAACAAGTAGACCAAGGGCATTTATAGAGGTGTAAATATAGGAATGTATATATGTAAATATATTTATATATAATTATAGGTAAATATATTTATGTAAATATATTTTTATTTTCAGTATCAAGGTAGTAGATGGACAATGGCTTCTGTTCAAGTACACTCTAAAGGCAAGAACATTTTGTTCTAATAACCTGGCATTCCGTGATGCTCAGGTTTCCTGACAAGATTGAAGACAAAATGGATGCATAAGAAAATTTGGTCTTAAAGGCTTAAAAATAAACAACTAACCAAGCATCTAGCTGAGAAACAACAAAGCCCACGTGGAGGAAGCCCATCAGTCTGCGTGATCATGAAGTGTCAATGGGATCAGGTATCAGGCATCAAAGATCCAGAACAAAAAATTATATCAATGTGAATGAGGGGGAAGGCAGAGTGATGACCCAAATCCCATCTGTAGTCCACGGGACATCCCCTTATAGAAGAGTCACCAAGAAGAGATGAGCCAGTCAGAGTATAGCACCAATGACACCTGCATTTTTCCTCTAGTTCTTTAATGCTTCCTTCCCCCACTATCATGATTGCAATTCTACCTTATAAATCTGGCTAGACCAGAGTTTGTACACAGGTACAGAAAAGAAGTAGAGACACAGGGAATCCAGGAAAGATAAAACCCTCAGGACCTATATTCAGAGTAGTGATACCAGGAAGGTAAGGGGAAGATGGGAGGAGAAAGTGGACCCTATCGCAATGATCTCCATTGAACCCCCTCCCTGTGGAACAGACAACAGAAAAGTGGGTGACGAGAGACACCGGTCAGTGTAAGACATAAAAAAGATGTTATAAATGATCAATGTTTCATGAGGGAGGACAGATGGTAGAGGGGGGAGTTGATGACAAGGGTTCAAGTAGAAAGAAAATGTTTTGAAAATGATGATGGTAGCAAATGTGTTTGACACAATGGATGGATGCATGTATTGTGATAAGAGCTGTATTAGTCCCTAATAAAATGATTTTTTTAAATCCTCTTTTGGTTAAAAGTTATAAGCTCAACCATATTTCTAAGTCAGACCCCTACCAAAGCTTCTTAAACTCTGAATAATGACCCATTTATGCGGTCTTGTAACTGAGTGTGAAATGCTTGGAAAATGTGACTACAGTCAAAAGTTTCTGAATGTGCAATGAACAAAGTTTAAGTCAAAATCAAACATATATTGAATGTGAGGTGTTACTGTTAGTGTTTACCTATTTTGCCAGTTTTTGGGAGAAAAAGTGGTGGTCACAAGTAGAAAATTTTGGAAGATTCTGTGGACAGTTTCTCTTCTTATCTTGGTTCTTCAATTTCTTTCTGTTAATATACAAAATCTCACGCAAATAAGGGTCTTTGTATGTTAGGATATTTCTTTTTGTCCCTATATATATGGGTGTTTTATCCAGTCTGGGTCAAAACCTTCTAAAGATTTGACAGAATTAATATTGTCTATATTTTTTGTTCCTGTTACTTTACAAAAATAGAATTTTTGATTGAACATTTTTTCAACCATTAACACATGTTCCATCTCACCTCTAATAGAAAGCAGTGACTAAAAATATATTTCATTTTATTCTTATTATTGTAAATATTTAAAACCTAGTCTAATCCTAAGGACTTTACATTTTTCTACTCCATTTTATTAAGTTGGTTTATCTAAGTGATACAATTAGACTTTTGAGTAACAAAAGTCTGAATTGACACTCTACTTCCATTGTCTACTATAGTCAGACCTGTCAGACACATTTGTTAATATAAAAAATTGTTAATGTATCTCACAATGTGGAAAATATTAGTTACAAGTCTTTGTGGTGAAACTTAATTGAAGCAGTACATATAAAACGTTCAGCAGAGTGCCTCGCATGTTGTTTCTTGTTGTTGTTAGGCATCCTCCCAAGGGGTTCCTGCTCTCAGCTTCCCAAACACAGAAGAGCAATCACTGCCCATCCCTGTACCTCTACACCATGGCTGTTACATTTGAGTCCATTGTTAATGTATCCATCCATCTCTTTGAAAGTCTTCACTTTTTTTGTTGACGCTTTTATTTATCAGATATCATATTCTTTTTCAGAGAGTGGTCTCTCCTGAAAATAGATCCAAAATGCTTGAGATGAAGTCCATCATCCTCGCTTATGAGGCACATTCTCGCTGTACTTCTACCAAGATAGATTTGTCTGCCCCTTGTCATTTTGATATTCTTTATTTGCTCCACATTAAAATGCACTATAATTCACTCCATCAGTTCTTCTATGCCCTTTCCGATTTATTGCCAAGCTCTCACAGGCCTATGAGGCAAGTGAAAATAACCTGGCTTAAGTTAGATGCAATTTATTCTTCAATGATGCATCCTTGCTCTTTACCACTTTAATGAGGCTCATATAGCAAATTTCCCTAGTGCTATCTGTTATTTGATTTCTTGTTTGCAGATTCTATAAACATTGATCGTGGATTTGAAAAAAATTGATTCTTTAACAATTTCTATTTTTTCTGTGTATTGTGATGTTGTTTATTATTCCAGTTATGAAAATTCATACTGAAGACTGTCATGCTTCAAGTTTTCCTAAAAATCACCAAGCAGAGTTCTTTCATCTGCATGTCACAGAATTTTTAAAATCATTTTATTTGGGGCTTCTACAACTCTTACCACAATGCATACATAAATCCATTGTATGTCAAGCATATTTGCTGACCTCATCATTCTCAAAACATTTGTTTTCTACTTCAGCCCTTGTTATCAGCTCCCTCACCACTCCTGCCCTCATGAACGTTTGATAATTTGTAAACTATTATGTTGTCACATCTTACACTGTCCAATGTCTCCCTTCACCCACTTCCCTGTTGTCTGTACCCCAGGGAGGAGCCTGTATGTTGATCATTATAATTGGTTCCCCCTTTTTACCCCACAGATTTTTAATAAACTTCTCCCAATTCTGATGCAGTGTTCTTCATCAAGTCTAACTTCTTCTATTTACACAGTATATAGATTGAGTTGTGTGTCATGAAAGGGTACCACCCGACCCTCACCTTTCCTATTTTAAACTATGCTATATTTCCTTGCTCTGTTCAAACAAGTGCCTTTTAGTACATATTTAGGTTATTCCTGAAACACAAAATGTTCCAGATTTCCTATTCTTCTCAATGTCTTCCATAGTTTTTTATGATCCACATTCAAATGAATTTGCATAATCAAAAACACAGGAAGCATGCTATGAGTTATTCAATAATGGTCCTCATATAATAAAGATGAACTAATAGCATTGTCTTTCATATATGAACTTTTATCACATGCCTTTGTTCATACGCACATTAAAACTGTGGGTGGTAACATGAATAAGGCATTTTGTGGGTGCTCAAAGAGGCTGACATCATAGCCATCACTTTTCCCCATAGAATGTAAATTCCTTACCAGATTCTTAGACTAACTTTTGCCTTAAGCTTTCATAAATTTATAATATATTTAAAACATTTTCAATATCTATGCAAAGAAAGAATTGTTTTATAAAGCATTGCATGCGTGCTCACCTAAGCAAACATATACAGACACATAGAGCTATTTAGTAGGTGAATTTTTTTTTAAAGTAAGAAATAGAAAGATCAGTAAATTGGGGCCTTCATTTCCATTTAGAAATTTATGTAAAATATGATAGCTAATTATTATTTTAAATGAGAATTTATGGTTATGTTTTTACTCTGCATTTTGCAGGCCACTAGTGAATCTTGGAAAAATATCAAAGATTTTCAATACACAGTATGCCTCTTTAGGCAATAAAACAATTATTTCTTCCATTTTCCCAAAAGAAAATTATAATATGAACAAAATTCTGGCAAAGAGTAGGAAAGAAAGACAGTTAAATTAAAAACATTACTCTTAGAGAAAAGTAGAAGTGCTTTGGCTTTATGTAAAAGATCGGGGTTGGCAGCCAGAGAAACGCGGCTCCACGCATAACTGATGGCCTCAGGACTGACAGCAGGACCAGAAAGCCAAGGCCAGCAACCTAGTGCTTTGCCCAAATGCATCCAAACCGGAACCCGTTTATTTATTGAGAGCCCAGATTTCCGCAGTGCTTATTTTCTCATTGTACACCTCCCCTTCTCCACTCTCTGGCGATGCCATTGATGTGGCATTCTTATGAATAAGATGGAGAATTTAACTAGGATTCCATAATTTCATTTTTAGTATTGTGTTAGACTGGATTGTCTAGTGTAACAAGACCAGTGACACTCATGAATATATAAGAAATAGTTTTAAATCAAGAAATAACTTTTTATCCTAAAGCAGTCCATGGGTCCAATGCTCGTCAGAACCCTTGTCAGACACACACAGCTGCAAGCTAATGATGCAGAAAGGTGAATCTGGATGCAGGAAGATTACAGGCTGGCAGGTGGAAAGTTGCATGGATTCAGGGTCGGTGGAAACATGGTATGGTGCTGGTCAGCCCACATGCAGTCATCACTCAGGCAGGAACCGAGTTGAAATTTCCACTTTCTCTCTTGTAAGAAGACCACACCCTCAGGAGGCATCATCGGTCTAGATTGATAGGTTGGATTCCACCTTTCTACAAGTGGAAGTTGACATAAAATTTAACTACCACACATCAACCCCTGTCAACTTGACAATTTTACATAATTTTTTAACTATACACAATTGTCAGACAAAGACAATAATAAAATCATGTTTGTGCCTAACAGGCTACAACTGAAATGCACCAGCTCAATTTAAACCGTATATTCTATAAATGAACCAAACAAAAAACTACTACAATTTGTAAACTCTCTTTAATCCTATCAACATCTCCCCCAGTAGCTGAAAGTTTGGAAGCTAGGCAGATCATGCATTTAGTTCTTGCTATTTGGGGTATACAATTTCTAAACTGCCTATTTCTAGCAAGCATGTGAATGAAGCATCTTCTGCATCCACAAACAAAGTTAAATCTAGAGCCAGTCGGCCATCAAATCACCAAGCAAGGTACATCAATTCACAAGGTGAAACATCGTCCTCTTTGAAGAGTTTGATCAGTTCAGTCCTAGTCATTCCAAGGTAGGTGGATGAGTGCCGTGCATGATGGGGAGTTCCCACTTCACAAAATCAACTACTTTTGCTCCCATGGGCACGGACATATCACGAACTCAGTTTCCTTGCAACTATTTAAACTTCAGACCATTCAGAAATTCTTTAATAATCTCATGCACTAGTCAATTATTACATCTTAAGGACATTCTCCAACAAGTTGATCACAATTTGTTGATCACAAATTTAAAAAAATTAGACTAAACAAAATTGCTAATAAGAAACTTTATATAGGGTTTCCAAGACTATCAATCTTTAATTGAGCCCCTACTCTGAACTTTCTGTTTCAGGGTGACTGCTGGTTTTGAACTGCAAACCTTGCAGCTTTCAGCTCAATGGTTACCTGACAGGGCATCAAGACTCCTAACAGATAGCTAGGATGTTTTGAATCTGAATGTTTTATAAGAAGTAAGAATAAGAATCTATTATTTATAATTAATAGAAGGAGTTAGATATTTAAGAAGGCAGGGAAAAGATGTATACAGAAATTTCAGTTGCGAGAGAAGATTTTGATATGTGAAAAGTCAAAAATGAGTAAGACCTTCTGATACTTCACTTAGACCTGGATGGCAACTAGATAAATGTTACAAAAATGAAACCACAGTTTAAGAGAATTCCTTTGGTAATATGGGGGGGAGGTGTGTGTGAGCACATTTTTCATTGTCTTTATTATTGTTTGGCTCTATCTTCACTGTAAAACGCTTCATATATGTGTGTGATGTGTTAAATAACCAGAAAAATAGCATGTTGTAAGTAATTTTGATGCCCTCCTCATCTCATCATCTCACTTCTGGATGATGTAATTATGAACATAATAGCTTCATTTTTGTGAACAGTTATTGAAAGCAGACCATTGCTACTTAAACCTTGTTTGTGGTACTTTTGTTTTTAAGAGAAACTGCTAGGAATGAATTGTGTATATTGTTTCCATTATTTTGTAGACCATATACACTTACCATAATACACATAAATAATATATGGATATTGTTTGAGGCAATGGGGATGGGGGGAAAGAAGGCAGGTTCATTTAAAAATTTCTTTTTTTCATTGAGTGAAAATGTTAGCTAATTTAGTTGTCTTCAGTGAGAAAGATAGTATTAGTCAATAGTTAATTGGAATAATACTATTAATAGTAAAATGATAAATCAATTGCAAAATATCATACTTCAAATATTACAGTCTCTGGTCATAATTGTTGACAATATATTTTATGTTCTATATGCAATACTTTATGTTGAATGCAACCAAAAATGGGATTTTATCTTTTTAATCTCCCTGATGGTATTCTGGGTAATTTAGACTAAACCTCTTATTGAAAACAACTAGAATATCTAGATAAAATATCACTTTAAAATATTTTAAAAGCATCAATAAATTAACAGTATAGTGAGTTGTGACTAGGCTAAGATACGTGTAAAAATTCAGATTCAGAGAGGTAGTTCAGGAACTTTTGATGTGAAGTTGGGTTGCCATATAAAATATATTGCAGTTGCATTTGAATTTGAGATAAAAATTAAATACTTTTATATTGCTCTTAGTCCAAAAGCCCAGAAATTATACACTAAGTAATTTTTATGATAAATATATTCCTTAATGACTGCTGTCATTACACAAATATTAAGAGTGAGTGGCTGTATAGAAGGCAATTAACTGTTTCAGGGGGCTCATTTTTTTAAAAACTTAAGCTTCAGTTCCTTTGTTCCTTATCAGCTTTCTTTCCCTTTTTATGCTCCCTATCTTTGTTATTTCCTATAACTCAAAAAGTTATCATTTTGTATTTTAAACTCTGCAATAAGAATAAGACATTTTGAATCAAAGAGCCAAGCATGCCATAAAACAAAGACAATATGAACTAGAAGTAGCTGGTTAAATCAGAGACAGATGTAATTAGTATAACTGCAGGAATACTAGGTAATGTTAACTATAATGATAATGTTAATACACCCAGAGAATACCTTAGGTTAGGTTCACTAGAATGATGTGTGTATTATTCATTTATTTATTTAAAAAAAATATCTCACATAGGTGTAGATGTGGGCAAAGCAAGCACAGGCAGGTTACGTGTCAGTTGTTAGATGAGAAGCTTCTTCTGACTCAAGTAGTTGCTGTGACTGGTGAACCCAGGATCTGTGGGAATACCACAGGATGATAGCAAGAGAAGGAGATGAATCCAAAACCAGCAGATTAGATCTTTGGCAGTAGAAGCAAATGAATCACAGATCAGCAGGCTTCTGCTGACTGCCAGGATCTGCAGACTGTATAACAGACCATTGACTCAAGTCTAACAAACTGTGTTATCAATAAGCTTGTTGTAGGATTCAGGCCAGCAAAAACCATACAAGCTTTTCCACAGTGTCCACTTATGTTGGAGGCAGGGCATACCTGCATTAAACTTCCTATCAAGTGATTTCTTCAAGGCTGTGATTTACATTAGAGTATGGCATCTCACCCCAATCATGGAATTGGCTGGCCATGACTGTGTTATGTTGGATCAATCAGGTCATGGAGCTTTACTAGGTGTTAACTGATAAACAACTGAGATTCATCCTCTAGTCATGTCATCATAAAAGCCTAACTGTCACAGACAGAAGAAAAGAAAATAACAAATCATACACACCTATGTTTACTCCAAACCAAATTCTAATGAGTCCCACTCCTGTTGCTGTAAATTCTATTCCTACCCCTAACAGCTCAATAAGGGATTTCCAAAACTGTAAATCTTTACAAAACAGCCTCATCTTTCTCCCACAGATCAATTGCTAGGTTTGAACTATAGAGTTTGTGGCTAGCAGACTGATATAACCCACAATGTCACCCAGGCTCCACCAGATTAAGAACAAGTTGAAGTAAAGGAATTTAATGTATGGAAGTGGTATTTTTATGCTGATCAAGTTGTTTTTGTTATGTATCTTGTTTTGGTAAATATTGATGTGTAATATGTATATGTAAGTATATATATATACCAAAAACCAGATACTGTAACTGTTTATCATGTATGTATGTATATGTAACCCTACATATAATACATATAAAATATATTTTAATATATTTTGGTAAATATAAATATATTAATCTCAGAGAAACAGAGAGATAAAAGGGAGAGACATAAATAAGATATTTCCCAAAAGAAACCAAATTGTTTTTTGCAAAGCTATGATTTAAATTTTTTCAATTTAATCATTTTATTGAAGGCTCATACAACTCTTATCACAAACAATACATACATCAATTGTATGCAGATCACATCTGCACACTTGTTGTCAACATCATTCTTGAAATTAATTTTTTTCTACAAAAAAAACCCCTATCACCTTCAAAGTCCTGTCCACTACATTGAGCACATCTGTCAGATCTGCAATTCCATTCTTGGAAACATTTTTCAAACATATCTGTATAGATGGCTGACAGCATTTCCTTAGTTCATTAATTCACCTCTTTTACATCATCAAATTGCTGTTCTTTCATGTCCCTCTTCATTCGCAGAAACAAAAATAAGTCACATGGAGTGTGGCTAGGTGAGTCAGGTGCGTGAGGCCAAAGAGACATGCTGGTTTTTGCCCAAAACTGACACACAGAGATAGTTGCATGAGTTGGTGCCTTGTTGTGGTGACAAAACCAGTCCCATTCTGCCACAAAATCGGGGCTTTTTTGTTGCACACTGTTACGTAATCTTTATAGAACCTCCAAGTAGAAAGCTTGAAAAATATCTTGGTCATTTCATGGTTGTTAGTTCAAATCATGGCATGTTTTCACTCAACACTCTTTCTCCTGGTCAGTTAAAACTCAAGGTACAAATTTCACAGCAACTCTTCTCATTCTCAAATCTTCCATTAAAGTTCACTGAAATGAGCTACAAAATAGTCCTGATAGCTTCCCCTACCATTTATTGGTCTATTATCAATCTTTGAGCACAAGTGCATGAATTTTGTAAACGTTTTCATCCATTCTGAAAGTTGATACACATCCAGAGTGAGATTTCTCATCAATAGACATTAAATCACTCCTACAATTGAGTTTTTCCCATAGTGCATCCCTTGTAAACTGTGTTCAACATCACAACCGTTTCTGTGGCATTTTTCCTGAGCAAGAAACAACATTTCACAGTGCACACTGTTCTCTTAAAATAGCCATCATAAAAATTGAGGTTTGAACAAAGCTACTTTTGTGAAAATTTTCACTATGACCAGAGAGAAACTTCCCAGATGGTGCCACTGGGTTCCCTAAATCAGAGCAATTTGCTAGATGCTCACATAGCAGGGAAAAACTGTGTTCTGCAAAAGCTCTGCCCAATGGAACTTTTCTCTATGGTTTCCTTTTTTTTTTTTGGCAGGGGATATGGGGAGTCAGCAATCTCCCCTCATGTATATACATCGCACCCACAACGCAAAAGCAATGAGTCAATTTTGATTCATAGTACCGAAGTGTTTCCGGGGTGGCTAATATTGCCCACCCTGGAGATACCAGGATGATGGGGGGGGAGGGAGAGTTGGGGGTGTAAAAGTAGATACTTGTATTTTGTCCTGCACTATGGGCTGTAGTACAAAAGCCTTAATTTCCAGGATTGCTGAGGTTTTGTTTCTTTTTCTTTTTCTGAAAAGGGGTCATAGATCAAAGAAGTTTGGGAGCGTATGCTGTATGTGGTTTCCAAGGCTTTTACATATTTATGGAAGCAGATCACCTCCTTTTCTCTCATGGAGTGGCAGGTCACTTTGAACCTCCAACATTGTGGACAGCAGTCTAACCCTTACCCCTCAAGGCCACATTAAAAAAAAAGAACCCTCGCTGCCTTTGAGCCAATTCTGACGCATGAATGCTCTCTAGATCAGCATAGAACTCTCCCTCTGGTTTTTGAGGTTTTAACTGTTTATAGGAGTAGAAAAGCTGACCTTTCTCCTGCTCAGTTAGCAGAGCAATGTGCCACCAGGGCTCCATCAGCACCCTTTTCTATATACATTCCGTATGTGTTTCTATGCATAATATAACAGATAATGCCAATGCAATATTTTTGCATGTGTATTTCACTAACATCAACCTTAATATTCATATAAAACTGTCACCAATGGGATTTTTCCATCACTATAAAAAGATAATAATTCCTAAACATTACTTTTATTCATTTTACGTTCCAAGTAGATATTCTAGAAGTGAAGAGCATTATAACAGAATTTGAAAATTCAATGGATGGTATTAATGGCATATAATGTACTGATAAATCGAGAAATACAGGACTGAAAAATAGATAACAAGGTACCTTCCAGAGAGAATATAAGAGACAGAGGGCAAAAGGTGCAAAAGTGGATGAGTTATTAAAAGTCAATTGTTAATAACTGTTGAAGAAAACAACACTGAAGTCTTAGAGTGAGAAATGGAAGAGAATGAGGCAATTGAAGATTAGGAAAGATTATGTTGGAGAAGTAATCACAGCTAGTAATAGGGTCAAATGGTAAATAAGCCTCTAGCAATGTCCCTACAATCATAATAGGGACATGGGAGGAACGTGATTATGAAACAGAGTGCATTCAAGAGATGATAATAGACATCAAACAGATACACCTGGCATGAATGGTTAGAATCTTGTCTGTCGCCACCACCACCAAGCCCCCTCTCATGCCTGTAAGGCCTGATCGGGTTTCAACATTTCTGTATATTTGTTTGTTTGTTCAGATTAGGGTTTATCTCATGTATTATATCAGGGTCACCCTCTTGAGTTTTTGTTATAGGTTTTTCTTTTTCTCAGTATATTAAGCTCAGAATTGATGAACCTCATAGTGACAAAAAGTGGAATAAGGGTTTTGGTGTGTGGCACAGTAGAGTGTAACAGTGGGGGAAAGGGTAAAGAAGCTCAGAAAGGAAATAAGGTGCTGAAGTTCAAGAAGGAAAATAATGTTTTGAAATTGATTGTGGTAGCAATTGTATGGTACTGCTTGATGTGATTGAACTACAAAATGATATGACGTCTGTGTTAATGCCCATTAATATGTTTTTGTAAGCAAATAAATAATAAAATTCACTTTATACCCATGGGGGAGGAGAATGAAAGAGTCACAAAATAAATCATAAAATTGTACATAAACTATGTACCATTGAATAAAAGCAATGACAAAACCTTCATTACAACAAGAAGAAAAATTTTTGGAATAGAATGCAATAACTTTTCTGAGGAAAAATAACCACCTATATAGATTTCTATACCTTGAGAAAATGTCTTCAAAGATGAGAATAAAATAGCCACTTTCAGAAAATAAAATTAAGCACACAGTTACTAGACAAAAATCTAAAGGAAATTGTAAAGATTGTTTTAAAGTAGAAGAAAAAATATTCTTTGGATTATGTAGGTAGGAATGGAGAGCAACAAGGAAGTAAGTAGCATGTAAATGAACATCAGCATTTGAAAGTGATTTTAAAGTTTTGTGTAATTCAAACTCTAAATTGAATAAGATCTATGATATTAATAGGACATAATTCAAGTGGCTGAAAAGCTGAACTATGTGTTCTAAAGAGGAGAGTAAAATTATCATTCATCATGAGACATTGATAAAGAATGCATGTTCTTGTTATGAAAATCCAAACCAAACCACTGCCCTCTCTTCAAGTCTGACTCAGCGAGATGCCGGCCTGTAAGATAAGAGTAGAATGGCCCTATGGACTTTGGAGGCTGTAACTCCTTTTGGGAATAGAAACCTGAAAGTCCATCCTTCCCCTGTAGAATGGCTTGTAGCTTAGACCTTCTGAGCTTCAGGTTAGCAGCCCGGAGGGTAAGGCAGACACCACAAGGGCTCCTCTATGAAGGTCATCACGGAGAGGTGTAAATGTCTGCATCTTTCCTAAATTTTAAATGAAAATGACTTCAAATAAGACAATATTCTTACAAAAATGAAACAAAGTAGCTAGGATTAATACAAAATGTATCTTTCTTGGGAGAAATACAGCCAGAATAGCCCTTTGAAACTCAGATGGTGAGATTGCATTTCAAATATTTTGGATACTTTCTCAAGAGAAAGCAGTCCCGGAGGAAGCATCACACTTCATTAAGAGGAGAGGCAGAGAAAAGGAGGAAGGTCTTTGATGAAAGATTGACCTAATGATGCAGCAATTACTTCGATCACTAAAGCAGTGAGGAAGACGGTGCGGATCAGGCCCTGTTTCCGTTGCCATGGGCAGCTCAGAGTCAGAAACAATTCTCTGGCACCTGGCACAGAAGCAAGATATTAAATTTTATAGATGACCATATTGGTAATTGTACTAAATAGAAATAGATTTAAATGAATTATTACCATTTTCAAACTCAGCTAAGGTAGATGAAATATACTATTTTAAAGATGCATGATTAAAACATGAGAATGTACATTTTTCAAAATGAAACTATAAAACAAAATATAAACTTTGAAAACATTCATACTGATCTTCCAAATTAAACCAGTATTATTGAAAACATAACTTTAACTAGAAATGCTGTATGCTAATATGGAAAAAAAAAGTGGACTGAAAGAAATCAATACAGACAAAATATTTTTGATAAAAAATGAATTACTCATAGAAAAATAGATTCCAAGGCATACACACAATTTTGTTAACTAATTTCTCTTTTGTGAATGTTCCAGGCTCAGGTAGAATTGCTTGTGATTTCTCTCA
The DNA here is from genome assembly GCA_004026705.1 of Nesogale talazaci. Taxonomy (NCBI): domain Eukaryota; kingdom Metazoa; phylum Chordata; class Mammalia; order Afrosoricida; family Tenrecidae; genus Nesogale; species Nesogale talazaci. The sequence goes on from PVJH01005588.1 coordinate 80,507, forward strand.
AATATTTGTGGTTGATAAAATCCCAGCACTATAAAAATTTTACCAAGGATGAGAGTAAGATTGGAAGACTGTTCAGCTTGTTTTGTAACAACTACTATATAGACAAGGACTTTTCAAAGGGAAAATTTAGTCAACTTTGCTGTAAAGTCTGTTGGTATATAAAAATCCCTTACCTAAATATAAATAATGTAAATTTACAATCATGCAAAAGGGGTGCAGGGAGGCACAGAGGTGGGAAAGGAGTGACAATGTCAAGGAATCCCAAAGAGGTGAATGATGTTTGGAAACTGATTTTAACCATGTTGTATTTACTTGTTCTATTCAAGCAATTGCGGCTTTCAGTAAGGTCCATTTGACATCAGTAATGATATCCTTAATCTGAAATCATCTTTTGAATCCGAGTTGAATTTCTGACAGTTTCCTGTCAAAGTAATGTTGCCAAAGTTTCTGATGTACAAATGGATCTTTACTGAAGGCAGTAAATACCTCAAATGTTTTACCTATGCTTTATTGACTTGGTAATGGTTGTAGACTATGTGTATTATAACAAAATTTGGATATCATTTTGAATAATGAGAATACCAGACATTAAACTATGCTCATTTGGAACCTATAAATAGACCGAGGAGTAAATATTTGAATAGAAATAGAGAATATTACATGGCTAAAATCAGAAAAGTCATGACTATTTAATCTGTATGATGAGCTAAATAATCCACAAAATCAAATCTGATAATGAATATAGCATCAGGATTTGAGAACGGTGCTCTTAGAGCTTGGATATGCAGACAACACAATCTTGCTTACTGAAAGACTTCCTGAAGGACTTGAAGCCCTGACTATTGCAGATCAAAGACTACACCTTACATATTGTATAGAGTGCACCTCAATATAAAGAAAACAGAAATTTTCACAAATGAATCAAGAAGCAACATCATGATGAAAGGAGATTAAAAAGTGAGGTTGTCCAGGATTTTTCTTGTATTTGATGAATACATCATCAAAGCCCATGGAAGCAGCAATCAAAAAATCAAATGACATTTATAACATTGGACGAAGAGCCACTTTAAATGGTCAAAAAGCAAAGATGTCAATCTGTGGACTAAGATTCCTGACGTTTTCAATTATTTTACTTATGAAAATTAGAAAATGATATGGAATGAAGCAGAAGAATTAATGACTGTGAGTTATGGTGTTTGTAAGAAACATTACATATTACATGGACTAATAAATGAATGAGTCCTGGTGCTACAGATTAGGCATTAGGCTGCTAACTTCAAGGTCAGTTGTTAAAACCCTGCTGTAGCTCTGACAAAGAAAGGCTGTCTGTGCCAGTGAAAGTTTAGTCTCAAAGATCCCAATGAAACTGTTGTCCTTTGTCCTGTAAGTTTCCATAAGGCAAGAAAGCAGCTTGATAGCACAGGATTGGCTTTGTGGTTTCGACAGAGACTGACCAAAGCTGCCTTGGAAGAAATGCAGCCAGAATATCCCAAGTACAGCCCTGGCACCGGAACTGCAAAGACTTCATTTCATATTTGGGGATAAGTTCTCAGAGAGGGAAAGTCCGTTGGGGAAGACATCATGCCCTGCAAAATAGAGAGTTAGTGAGCAGGAAATAGAGTTTAAAAGTGGCCTCAAAAATACCCACGTGATACACTTCATATAGATAATGCAGAGAATCATCTTAATTTTGTTAGGTGCCATTGAGGCTCTAAGCATAGCAATGTTATGCACGACAGAACGAAACCCAACCATCCTCACCATTATTCCTACATTGAGGCCAGCATGGCAGCCACTGTGTCCATCCATCACCTTGAAGGTCTTCCTCTCTTTGCTGCCCCTCCACTTGATAAAGCATGCTATTCTTTTCCAGGAACTGATCTTTCCTTAGATGTCAAAAGGACGTGAGATAATATTACAGCATCTTCACCTTTAATGAGAATTTGTTGTTATAGTAAAAAAGGATAGACCAAATATCATAAAATGGTTGCTAAATGATTTGTATTCTATTTATCAAATAAAAACAGCAGTTGAGTGTCATATAGCTGTTGGTGTGTGCCATTGTGTGCCATGAGTTCTAGCTGATAGTCACCCTACATACAACAGGCAAAATACTGCTGCAGCCAAAGAGCTGAACAGAAAATTCCAAAGGGCAGCTGAAATAGCAGAATGAAATATTGTAATTAATTGTACAAAGACCTATGATTAGAAACCCAAAAAAGAAGAGCCTGCTCAGTACATTTTAAACTGAAAGAACTCATGAAACATTTCAAGCCTCAAGCTGCGGTATTGAAAGAATATATGGGCAAAATATTCAATGACATAGAAAGCATCAAAAGAAGACGGAAAGAGTACAAAGAGTCAAATTACCGAGAATTATTTTTCAACCATTTTTAGAGGTAGCATTTGAGAAAAAAGCAATGGTGCTGAGGAAGCAGTCCACTGAAAACATTGTCCAAAACCAAGGTTCCTGGAACTGACATATAGCTACACATCTCATTAATTTTGATACACCTCATAAGTATAATATTTGCTAAAAGGAAGTCAGGCATAAATATCTCTGTTTTCTTAATTTTCAGAAACTGTTAAAACTGCAGGGCTTAGAAATGCATGCGGAATAGGTACAAGAAAATGGAAGTCATGAGGGGTGCACTTGACATGGCACTATTCTCTATCTTACCCCGGACATTGTTAATGAGTTCTCAAAGAGCTGTACTTTTGTGCATTGTATACATTTAATTTTGATTTATTGAATGGTGTGAAGACTTTGAAAACAGAAAAGAATTCACTCATCTTTCATGTTTTTCTAAATGTTTAAGATTCATATCTAAATGCACACTTAGTCATTGTCATTGAGCTCCACAACACGGAATGATTAATTATGCAAATATGATCCTTGTCTGTAATGCTTTCGAATGCTTTAATAGCTTACCTCATAAATCATTTTTTTATAAGCCAGTAGAAGGGAAATAGGATACTATTTGTTTACTTTGTCCTATTCAGTACTGTCCAAGTGGATTTCTACTAAGAGGGAAACTATAGGAAAGCTGAGAACTGTCCCATCGGCTTTCCAAGGTTTTCATTCTTTGTGAAAGCAAACTTTCACTCACTTCTCTGGAGCGACTGATGGATTGGAAATACCAGCCTTTGGTTAGCAGAAAAGCTACCAGGGCCCCTACTTGATACCATATAAATGTAAAATAATAAAAATCTGTAAAAGTTTACATTAAATATATGTTTTCTCCTTACATAAATGAAAGTTCTTCATATACATTAGCCACATATTTTGATATATTTTATGACCCTTTTATCTGATAGCGCTGCATTGATTGAACTTAAGATAAAAGTGAAGAACAGTTATCTCACAGATGTAAATTGAGTGCTGAGTTCACTTTTCTGCACATGGTAGTTTGTGTGGCCTGGATAACACAAGTTTAATTCTTGAAATAATGAGAGAATCTATTAGTTTGGGTCTGGAATATGTTACTAGAAACAAAGTTTTTAAAAATATTTCTTATAAATATATGTTATTTAATGTAAGGGAAGCAATCAGGCACATCATTTCTAGGGGGAGCAGTCACAGGTGGGTTGGAACTGCTGAGGCGGGGGTTAGCAATCAAAGGCACCGTAGTTTTATAAGAATCTTCATTGTAATTAACTTACCAATTTGATGTTGCTCTTTATTTGCCTCTCAAATTTTACATTTAGTTTTAAATTAAAGTTAGTTTAATATAAAATTCAGTGCCCAATTGCTATTTCACTAGCATATATTTTTTAAGTAAATTTTCTATTTTACAGGCTCTGTACATTCTAATTTTTGAGTTTGTTGATAAAACATTCTTCACTAATAGAAATAGAACTTATTGACTGAGCCCCAGTGGCGCAGTGATTGTGTGTGTGACTGTGACCTGCAGGGTTGGCGATTCAAATCCAGCAGTAGCTCTCCAGGAGCAAGGCTGGGCCTCCTACTCCCACGAGGGCAGTGATGCCTCCCAAACAAACAAACAAAACAAAACAAAAAAAGAAATGGAACTTATTAAATGGATCTTTTTTTTGCCTTGTGCCAGCATGAATCTTCTTAAATGTTTAAGTAAGATTCCAATAGATAAAAAAAGAGGAATGAAGACATTTGGCCCCAGCGGTGAAATCCATAGAAATGGTGGATCAACTGAAAACACACACACACACCAAAACAGAAACAGAAAATTGGTAACCCATACACAGCAGCATAATCAAGCCACACTGAAGTCTTAATATCACAAAAATCACAGAATAAAGAAACATTTTTTATAGAGAGGAAGGGTAGTTTATTTTTATAAAAATACATTTTGTCAATGATAGGCTAAATTTCTCTTTATGAATAATAAATTAAAAATGGGTTAGAGATCTATTACTTATAAAACATTTTTTTAAATAATACTGTTTTCTTACATGCAGGAAACATATTTAAAGTTAATCAGGACTTAACAGGATACAATAAGAAGTTATTTATTGAAATTTTAAAACCCTAATATTTTTGAAAATGATCCAAAACAGAAGTATGGAATGAAAGCCCTGGGAAGATGCCAAATTGATGCAATTAAGTTTAGGGAAACATTTACTGTTCTGGCAGTTTGAACAGAAATGATAAAAAGATTGAATATATTTGGAGTAAATGCAAAGTGGAATTTAAAAGGAAATAACTGAAATCACACCTGTAGAAATATGTACCTTAGTCAAGAGATAATAGCAAGACAGAGCCCAAGTGTCATTATAGGTTCTCTGTCAATAGCTCTGGATTTATATGAATGACTAGTTTAAAAGACACATTACAGCAGGGAAGTGGGTGAAGGGACACATCAGACAGAGTACGATATGAAAAAGTAATAACAATTTGTAAAATATTAGAGGTTCATGGGGGAGGGGAAGAGGGGTGGGAGGAGAAATATGGGAGCTGGTACTTGGGGCCTAAGTGGAGGGAGGGTGTTTCAGGGGGTGATGATGGCAATAGGTGTGCAAATGTGGTCTGCATGCAATGGACTTATGTATTGATCATGATGGGAGTTGTATCAGTCCCCAAAGAAATGATTTTTTTAAAAAATAGACATATTAGGTATTATTAAAAGCAGCTCCAACCCTGAGTCAGGGGATAGCACAGAATTCAGTTGGTCTGCAGGAGTTCTCAGATTCTGCAGGCTTAAAAAGCACCTATGATACTGATATTACTAGCTAGTAGACCACAGTTTAAACAAGAAGATTTTAAATTACACTGTTTATTAAAAAATGACAAGCAACCACAACAACAAGCCTCCATGCCGTCAAGTTGATTCCAACTGCTGGAAACTGCTAGGTGAAGGAGCGGAAAGCCTCACCTTCCTCTTGTGCAATGGCTGCTATTTTTGAATTACTGACCTTAGGGTCAAAGCGTAACCCATTACACCTCCAGAGCTCCCTAAATTGCACTATGAGGTAAGATAATTATGATTGCAACAATGAAGTTGGTGACAAAAGTAGTTTGATGTAGACTTTCTCACTGGACTTAAACAACAGGTAGAAGAAGGCAGTAAGTTCTCAATAGGACTGATAAGTTCACTGGGAGATCTTTAATAATACAGCTAAGGGTGAGGGACACTCATCATAATGAAAATTATTTAAATCTAAAGAGTAATGTACATTGTTTGCTAGATGCCTTCAATTCCATTCTGAATCAATTAAACAACAGACCTGATCGGCACTATATATGAGCCCATTGTTACACCCTCTTTTAACTGACACTGTACTTCACCAGCATGATGTTCTTTGTTAGATACATAGCTCCTGATAATTAAGCCAACAGGAGAAAAACAAAACAAAACTCCCGACCATAATATGACCCAGGAGGATGCTATTGGGTAGAATAGAATTACCTTCATAGATTTCTGAGGCTGTCAATCTTTATGGGAGCAGAAAGTTGAATTCTTTCCTCCTTCGTACTTGGAGACTGGTGGGTTTATACTGCTGACCTTGTCGAAGTCCAACATGCTTAGCTCCCTAAGACAAAAATTTTAATCCTGGTTTGTTTCCTAGCTGTAAGGTGGTGGTGGCTATTTGAACAACCCTCTCTTACAAAACAAAGTGCAAAGGTATCCACAATTTGTAATGAACCACACAGTTTGATACCTTTGCATACTTAATAAAACATTAGTCAAAATAAATATTCTGGTAATTTCTGAGTTCGGAAATATCTTGAGATCAGCAAGATTTTCAAGTCCACTTATGAAGCTGGCTTCAAGTTCTTTTGGTTTCTGTCAATATAATTCTGCAATTCTGCAACTAATTTTAAAATTACATTGAGCAAAATTTGACTTGCATATGATATTAATAGTCTTGTTCAATAAGTTTCATATTCTGAAAGCTCACTTTTCTTGAAATGGGCACAAATATGTATCTTTTACTGTCTGTTGTCTAGATAGCTATCTTCCAAGTTTCTTTATGCAGTCTAATGAGTATATCTATCATTACATCCATTTGATGAATCTTCTCAAATGATAATACTTCAATTCCTGTGTCATGTGTGTATCTCAGGTGGTCAATAGTTCTTCCTCCAATTCTTATGCCAATTTTTTCTTCATAAAAGCCAGCTTATCTGCTGATTTGCTTGGCATATAGATTGAGGAAGTCCACTGAGAGAATTCAACCTTGATGAATACTTGTCCTGTTTTGGAACAATGAGGTATGTGCTGATCCTGTTCTAACAACCACCTCTTGGTGCATGTACAGGTTCCATGCAAGCATGTAGTGTCTTGGGATCCCATTCTTCTCAATCCATACTTGGCTATGGCCTATATACTTAAATACTTTAGCAGAGTTAATAAAACATGTTTTGATGTATGTAATCATTCTTTATGTTGTTGAAAAATGATATGTACAATAAATAAATCATTAGTTTCAAAAGATTCTATAATACAACTTTCAATACAGTTTTTACCAGTAAGGGCATATTTCCCAGCTACTTATTTTTTATTCTTTTTTTTTTCAAAAGGATTCCTATCACTCATAATTATCAATATACCTTGATTACATGCTTGAACAATTTCATATTTCTGAAATTTGTAAAAATCTTTACTTTCTTCATCCTGTGTATTAGTATTAAGTTAATAAAATTTTTAAAAAATCACATTAACTAGTCAACATAATAGATGTATAAACCAAGCCAACAAACTGAGTCAGTGTCATCAAGCTGAGGATATCATACCACCAACAACAGTGTAGATCTTGACATGCTCTTTCGACAATGAATAGAACATGATTTCTCTTCAATTTGGCATTCCTGCCATAAAAGACCACATGATTGCGAAATTGTAATGACCAGTATGAATACCAACCAGCTCACAAATGCCTAGGATAATGATTGTCAAGCATTTAATTTTATTTTTGAAAACATCTAATTTTCTTAAATTAATGTTTTACCTATGCCATAATTTGATTATTAATGGATGTCCACAGCTGGTTCTTCTGGATTTCAGTCATACTACTTCAGTAAGTGAATGATCCAAAAGCTTTACTCAATTAATGTCATTCTGGTCAATTTGGCTTTCAGAAGGCAGCTCTTCCTCAATTATAGTTTGAGTACTGCTGACCTCGGAGTTCAGCTTTTGACAGTACATTGGACAACAGTCTCTGCTTTTCATTGTATAGGTTTTCATTGAACTGTTTTGCTCTTTATTTGAAGGTGATTTCTAGATTTCATTCTGTCTTAATCTGAAAACTTCACTGAGTTCTGTCCACCGTGGTTCACCCTGCAGGCATTTGAAATACTGGTGGTAATGTCTTTAATCTCACTGTAATATAGGAGTCACCTATATTACAAATTAACAGAGAAGTGGTATATCATTAACAGCATTCAGTGAATCTTAAAAATGTTCATTGTCCTACTCAGTGAAACTTATAATCTGATATAGTTTGCTTTCAGAAGGGCTTCTTTTCTTTAACCCCTGTCAAAAGTCTGCTTAAAAGCAGCAGTTTGTTTTTTGTTGTTGTTTTCATACTTCCAGTGGTTAGTCCATTTACATACATGCAAGTGAACTTTTTTATAACTATTTAAAAGATTCATTATTAAAATCTCAGATGCTTATTCAGGTTTCTGCTCCAGAGGCAATGTAACTGTCAGAAAAGCAAATAGTTTTGATTTTGCCTATTGCAACCCTGTTATTTTCTTAAATGCTGATACTGGAAGGGATTTCTCCACTTCATCTGGAACTTTTATCAGAACTATTTGTTTACTTGTACCCATTGTGTTGGACTGGATTGACTAGAGAAACAAATCAAGTGACACTGATATATGTGTGTAGGAAGAGCTTTATATCAAAGAGCAATTATATATTGAGAAAACATCCTAGCCCAGTCCAGATCAAGTACATAAGTCTGATATTATCCTATATGTTTGATATGAGTTCATAAATTCCTCTTCAGACTCACATAGCCACTCACAGTGTTTCCAAATACAGGAAGATCACAGACAGGTGGGTGAAAAGTCTTGTGGATATAGACGTGGTGGAAGCATCTCAGCACTGATCAGGGACTCTACATGACTCCTCTAGCTTTCTAAGTGGTGGTCTTCCACAGAAAGGTGAAGCGGAGAGAAAGAGGAAGTTTCCAGAATTCTCATGAAAAGGTCATGGCCACAAGGAAGCAATATCAGGATGTGACCTAAATGATTGGCTAGACTCCACTCCATTCACTCTTTTTTGCTGTTGTTGTTGTTTTTGGGGGGCATCACTGCCCTCTGGTGGTCATGGGAGCTGCCCAGTCTTGCTCCTGAGAGCTGCTGCTGGATGTGAACTGCCAAGCCCGTTGGCCACAGTCCCGCACACAACTTATGCCACCGGGGCTCAGCCCCCATTCACTCTAAATACCCTCAAGTTGATACAAGATTATGTTACTACCACACCCATGAACCCTGGTAAATTGTATTGGACTTTAGAACTTCTAGGGAACTGGCAATCAGCAGGTCCATGAAAGACACAGAGAGACACCATAGTCCCAGAAAGTAACAGAGACATAGATGATTAACAGTACTAATTGTTACCTAGGACTATCATATTTTTAAAAGATAGATGGTGTAATATAACAGACATTTATCCTCTCACAGTGATGGAGGACAAATATCTGAAATCAAGGTCACATGTGATTTTGAAGGCTAGTTGAGAGAATCCTTCCTTTTGTCTTCTCATTTTCCCGAGTTCCTGGGGTTTGGCTGGTGGCACTCGCTCGTCATTGTCTTTTATCTTCACATGACCTTCTTCCTTTGGTTTCTAGGTGTCTTCTCTCTTTTCCTTCTATGTCTCTTATGCAGACATTTGTCATTTCACTCAGCCACTTACATACTTTATATAACCCCTCTGTCGACTCAGTGATTGAGCACATGGCTGCTCATTGAAAGGTCAGCAAACCGAATCCACTGGTTGTTCTGTGAGAGAAAGATTTGACAGTTGTTTTTTGTAAAGATTTACACTCTTGGAAACATGCAAAAGTCTACTGTGTCTTATGACTGTGTCACTATGAGTCTGAGTTGACTCAAGACAACAGGGGGTTTGGGTTTTTTTTTTGGGGGGGGTCTACCTTAAGGTTTTCCTTAATTTTAATATAGTTTAAATACTTCTGTAAAAACATCGCAATCACTTAAGAACACCTTCATGATTTCCTGGAGTTAGAACTTGTACACACATTTTAGTGTCATATGGGTGGGTCAGCAGTTCAAAACCAGCAGCAGCTCCGTGGGAGCAAGGCCCATCTTTCTGTTCTCTCCCGTCACCAGTCACAACCTTGAGAACACACAGGCTATTGCTATCAGTCAGCATTGACTCAAGGGCAATAATTTTAGTTTGGTTATTCCAACCTACACAATTAGGAACAGAGATGATTTATGCCATAAGTTTTGTTTCAAACAACATGGATAAATTAAAAAAAATCTTTATTGTCAATGTAAAATGTACCAGTGTGTTAGACTGTGTATAGTTTTGGTTGTGAGCAATTATTCAACTTATAGATTCAATAGAAAAATATTGAACTTTCCATGTAAATGAATTGTCTGCCTTCTGACACAAACATGTTTTGTGTGGTCTTAGTGATATAGTTCCAGTCTTGTTCTCTCAGATACTTATTTGATCAATAGTGTCTGTTATTTAATAGTGTTTGAAAGGAGTAGATTGCTACATTTCCTCACATGTGCAAATTTGTTTATAACTATGTGTCAAATTAAGAAACCACTCAAGTCATATGAAAAGTAGAAAAAAGAGAAAAATATGCCACATACAACTAATTGAGTTTTAAATTTCATGTTAATCTTTTTGGTACATATTGTTTTCAGCATAGGATGCACTGATTATTTGCATTCTGTTTCATAGCTCACCCAAAAGAGTAAAGCTTAGGTTCACTGTATGAATTCCACAACAAAATTATAATAAAGTATATGCTTGTTATGGATTGAATTATGTCCAACTAAAGATTATGTTGAACTCTTACTCCTATACCTGTGAATGTGATCACATTTCAGGATAAGTTTTCTTTCCTGTATGTCAGTGATGTCATCACAGAGTGTGGGGGTCATGAGACTTTTAGGTGAAATGCAAGCACGAAGGTAGACACAGAGTAAAGTTGATGCCATGTGAATTTTCTTTACAAACATTCTACAAACTATTTTGTGATGACTGCCCTAGGAAACTAATATATTGCTATATATTCAAGTGGGCAGTGGAAAAGAGAAGGGAATGAGAGAGGGGTAGAGACTTGTAAGAATAAGAAAGAAGAGTTGTTGATATTCAGAGAATTGAAATAAATCATTTGGTGCAGTGCTTGTTAAAGAATAAATACCCTTACAGTAAATTTAACTTCAAAGAAAAGTATGTAATTAACTTTATAATCTATATACAACACATTACTCTCTGTCACAATCTTCTACCAAAATATTTTTGCCAAATTTCCAAGTTTCTGTGTAAAGTCAAACCCAATCAACTTTTATATAGTTATTTCTTGTTTGGTCAATCTCAGGCATTTTTTTTCCTATCTAAAACTATATTTTCGGGCTGAGCCCCAGTGGCATAGTGGTTGAGTGCGGGATGGTTTGATGGTTCAAATCCAGCAGCAGCTTTCCAGAAGCAAGGATGGGCCTCACACTCCCACCAGTGGACAGTGATGCCCCACCCCCCAAAAAACTACAACAAAACTATATTTTCACTGAAACCTTTCACAGTTGTCTTTCTAAATATCTCATTTTTAGTTCTTTTTTTCTCTGTTGACGTCCTTTAATATTGAATTCATGGATCTTTTCTTCCTCTTTCATATCCTTTTACTACCTATGATAGTCTTCATAGAACTTGATGTTCACCCATTTTAACAACTATCTATAGATCCTTTTTTTTTTTTTTTGATGACTCTAAACCATAGTTTTCAAATGTATTTGATCTCCTGCTTCATTTCAGGAAAAAAAAATTTACTCAGCATCCCTGAAAATTTAAAACATTTGTATTATAGTATATTACACAAGAAATCTGCTTTTGCTGATTTGTTCCAACACATCCATGAATGATATTGACCAGTTTGGAAAACACTGCCTTGAAATGTATTTTCTACCCTAGAATTTGCTTCCAACATCCCTATATGTGTATTTCCATATAGATGACCTGCAAATACCTTAATTTCAGTATGTCAATAGCTCAATTGCAATTTTTATCACCAACACCATATCTCCTCCTCTTCTATTTCACTAGAACCACCATAAAATAGTTATTCAAATAAGAAACATGGGAAATATTTCCAGCTCATTTATTTTCATTCGTCCTATGCAATTGGTTACAATCCCATAAATTTGATGTGTTCAGTTGTTGGTTGCCATTGAGTCCATCTTGTCGATCTCTGATGATCATGGAGAAATGCAGACTCCCTCATCCCCAAATACGAGGTCTGACAATGAGGTCAAATAATTGAAGAAAATTATTATTTCAGCTTTGTCATAAAAGTCTGTCATTGTGAAAAGTTCATTCTTGAGTACTTCTGCTTAATCCACTCCATAAAATGATATTGGGTCTTCAAAAAGATCCTGCCAACTGCTAAAACCCATTGTAGGTTTGTCACATGTATTTCTCAGACAATAGTTCTATCCTGTTCATAGTCTTTTGTCCAATTGCTAAATGTAATTTACATAGTCCAATTTCCAGGAAGCATGAGTACCTGACTCCTGAATTCTATACATAGCACAGTGTATTCAAGTCTGTAATTAAAAAGAAAGCTTTATTTATGTTCTACTATGTGTGTTACTGCCCAAACTTGCTCAGCGCAAAACAGATAGTGCTTTAAAATTAAGAATTGCAGGTCTGCACTCAAACAGAAAGCCCTGTTTCTCTGAGTATAATATTATTATTTCATAAGGTATTTTTTGTCTATCAATTCATTCACTTTGTTACTGGGAATTTTAGATATTTTCTTCTTTTATCACTCTTTGAAGCATATTCACAAAGAAATTCCCCTTGAATACAGGCCATTATGTCTTCACTATGTAATTATTATAATAAATAGTGCAATGCTATAGTATTTAGCATGCATCAGTACATATACTACAGCAATTAAGGGCCACTGCTGCTAGAGAATAAAATAAACCATCAAAAATTTGACTATCTATTGTGACCAAGGAGAATTCCTCTCCAATGTAGTAATAAAAGTCCAAGGAAATGTTTGCTATTGTTTGAGATAAATGATATTTTATATTTTCAGAATTAAAATTAGGTCTCACTAATTCCTGTTTTAAATGAATCAGGAAACATTTTAACACAATAACACCATCAGTTTGTGTCATATTCAATATTTTTCCAGAGTTTTAAGTAATAATTTTATGGAGTAGAAAAGATAATGTACTCGCAATTTGAATTTTTTAAAAGAGACACAAAGATTGAATTGCTTAAATTATAAATTATAATTTTAGAAAACAATATTACTTTATTTTGAATGTTTCATTTCTTTCAGAATTTTATAAATGTATGTTATTTATAAAGCACTAGTAAAAGATTAAATAATTTCCCCTTTATAGAAGCATTTGTATTTTTCTTTGTTTAGTTATTTCAGTTTTATTCTTCTATCCATAGACTGTTTAAAAAAGGCTTCCTTGTTTTTGTCTCAAGACATTTTAGACAGATTAAAAAAACTTTCCTGCTTATAAATGGGTGGTAAAATTGCTATAGCTTGTTTGTGTAAATGGGTATTCCAGGTTGTATACTTTCTAACACTCTGATTGTGACCTCCAGCTAGCAAAGTAGCATAATTAAAATCTAATAACTAGTCAAATGGCAATTCATCAGGGGAAATTCTACTTTAATATCTATCTGCTTATAGTGTCAGTTTTTGGATGTCTGAAAGCCTGATGATCCAGTCAATTGGCAGATGTATTCACCTTGGAATATCGTGTTGTGTGCCTCATAGCAACTTAATATGATGAAGTATAATCACCCTATCTGCTTGCTTAGTTATAACTCTTTTAAAAACTTCATTTTACTGGAGGCTAATATAGCTTATATCATATTGCATACATATGTCCATTGTATTAAGCCCATTTCTACATATGCTGCCACCATCATTTTCATAACTGTCTTTCTATTTGAGTTTTTGGTAACTCCCACCTTTCCTCCCATATAAACTCTTGATAATATGGGCTTTATTCATTTCTTACATCAGCCTGTTTCCCTTCTCCCACTTTTCTGTTGTCTGTCATCCTGGGAGGGGGTTATAGATAGATCATTGTGTTCAGTTCCCCGTTTCTCCCCTCCCCTTCACCTTACCCTCACAGTATCACTGATGTCATTATTAACCCTAGGGTGTTGTCTGTTTTGGATTCCCTGTTGTGTGAGCTTTTATCTATATATAGACATATCCATATATGTGTATACCAAGTACACATGCTCTGGTCTAGCTGAATCTGTAAGGTGTTAGTGTCATGGTAGTTGTAGAGAAGAAGCATTAAGCAAATCTCGAGGAAAGTTGTATGTTTCCTCGGTGTTATACTGCACCCTGACTAGATCATGTCTTCCCTGTGACCCTTCAGAAAGGGAGTATCCAATGGTTGACAGATGGGCTTTGGGTCTCTCATTGGCATTTTTTTAAGCTTATTTCAGTTTACATATATTGCACTTGTCCCTCTGTACTTGACTAATTTGTCTAGTATAATTTCCCCCAATGCTTCCCATGTGGCAACGTGCTCCCTATGTTCTTCATTGCTTTTTAGAGATGGATAGTGCTCCGTGGTATCATGTACCGCAGTTTTTCAATTCATTTGATCGTCGATGTAAATTTTAGTTGTTTTCAAACCCTTAAAATAGTGAACTGCTCCGCAATGAACATTGGAGCACAGGTGTCTCTGTCCATGGTTTGTTTCTTTCCCCTTCTGTGTATATGCCAGTAGGGGAATTGCTGGGTCATGTGGAAGCTTAATTCCCATCTGTTTTAGATATCATGAAATCAATTTCCATAATAACCATACATATCTATAGGTCCACCAGCAGTAGAAAAGAGTTCCTATCTCCCTGCAGCCCCACCAACGCCTGTTACTTTCTGATGTTTTGAATTGGTCTATCTTGGAGTGTTAGAAGTTATCTCATAGTTGTTTTAATTTGCATGTCTCTAATGGCTATTGATAAGCAACATTTTCTCAGCTGTCTATTGATCAATCAGATTTCTGCCTTGTGAAAATTCTGTTCCAGTCTTTTGCCCATGCCCTAAGAGGACAATTTTTTTTTATTATTATTTTAAGCTTGCAGAGTATTGTAAATTTTAGGAATAAAGCCTTGGTACAATGTGTCATTGCTAAGAATGTTTGCCCTGTCTGTGGGCTCTTTTATTATTCTCTTGGTGAATTATTTCAATGTACAAAGGCATTTTTCTTCATTACATGCCACTTGTCAATTTGTAACTCCTTTATATATCTGTTCTCTATTTCCAATACCCTATTCATTCCCTAAGACAAAGTTCTCAGGTTGTCCCAATTCCATCATTGATAACCCTAAGAGTTTGAGGTTTTTATCTCAAGGTCTGCGATCCACCTTGAGTTTATTCTTGTGCATGTCTTGTACTAAGGGTCTTCTTCACTTTTCTGCAGGTAGATACCCATTTTTTTCAGCACCACCTGTTGAAGAGTGTATCTGCTCCCATTTGATATTTTGTCGGCCCTTATAAAAGATCAGTTGTCTGAAGGCTGGTGATTGATTTCTGGGCTTTCAGTTTTTTTTTTCAGTTGGTCTGAGTATCTGTCTTTATACTAATACCATACTCTTTTGTCACTGTGGCTCTATAATAGGTGCTAAAGTCAGATAAACCAAGCAAGCCCTCCTACTTTTTCCTTCTTCTTAAGGAGTTGACTGTTAATTCTGGGCTCTTCCCTCAACATATGCACCTGCTAATACATTTTTCCAGTTCTTTAAATAAGGATGGTGGTATTTGTATCATTGTAGCATTAAAGTTATATTGTGACTTGGGCTGAACTGACATCTTTACTAAATTGAGCCTTCTAATCCACAAGCATGGGATATTCTTCCATTTGTGAAGGTCACTGTTAGTTTCTTGTAATAGTGTTCTGTAGTTTTCGTCCTGCAAATCTTTTTTTTTTTTCAATCAGGAATATTCTTAGACACTTCTATTTGTGCTTAGCTATTTTAAATGGTACTGTCTTTTTGATCCCCTCATCCATGTTCTTGTCTGATGTGTATAGCAATCCAATAGACTTGTTTGTTGATCTTGTATCCTACCACTCTGCCATATTCCTCTAACAATTCCAGCACTCCCCTGTGGAACGTTAGGTATTTTCCATACAAGGGATCATACCATCTGTGAATAACAATAGTTTCACCTCTTCCTTCCCAACATGAATATATTTGATTTCTTTTCTTTGCCTTATGTTGTTAGGTAGGACCTCCAGTATGATGTTAAATAAGTGTGAGGACAAGGGGCATCCTTGCCTGGTCCCCTTTTTCAGTGGGAATGTTTTCATCTTTTCATCATTGACTACTATATTAGCTGTTGTTTTTTCATACATAGCTTGTATTTATTGAGGCATTTTCCTATCTTCTTGAATGTCTTAAACAGGAATTGGTACTTGGTGTTGTCAAATGCTTTTTCTGCATTTATCAATATTATCATGTGGTTCTTATAACTTTCCATGTCAATGTAACATGTAATGTATAATATGTTGAACCATCTCTAGTATGAATTCCAATAGATAATGGTCAGCTACTTTTGCTAATGTATTGGCCAGTATTTTTGTTAAGAATATTTTCATCAATTTTCATTAGGGATATTGGTCTGTGGTTCGCAATTCTTGTGAGATCCTTGCCCGTATTAGATACTAGAGTTATAGTAGCTTCATAGAAAGGATTTGGGAGTTTGTTATCTTTTTCTGTGTTCTGAAAGTTTGTTTAGGATTGGTGTCAGTTCTTCCCTGAATGCTTAAGAGAGCTCTCCTGGGAAGCTTGTTTTTCTTGGTAATCCCTTGATAACCTTGTCTATTTCTTCTATTGCTATGGGTCTATTGAGCTTCTTGCCATCAGTCTAGAACAGCCTAGAGAGGGATTGTTTTTCCAAGTATTTGTCCATGTTTTCCAAGTTGTTGAATTCATTAGAGTACAAGCCTTCATAGTACTATTTAATTATCCTTTTGATTTCTTTAGGGTCTTTGGTAATGTGCCCCTATTACATCTCTCATCCTTGCTATCGAAATGTGTTCCTTCCTTTCATTGATTAGGATTGCCAGTGATCTGTCGATTCGGTTAGTTCAGTCAAAGAACCAACTTTTAGCAGCTTAAATTTTTCCTTTTTTTTTTTTTGTTTATTTGTTTTTCCTCTCATGAATAGCAGCCATAATTTTTTTTTTTTTTTTTAGGCATCACTGCCCTGGTGGTGAGAGTAAGAGGCCCAGCCTTTGCTCCTGGGAGCCAGAATTGAACCTCCGTCCCAGTGGGCCGCAGTCCCGTGCACAACCACTACGCCACTGGGGCTCAGCCCCTCAGCCCTAATTTTTGTGACTTTTTTTCTTTTGCTGTTAGTAGGATTTTCCTGTTTACTTTACTCTAATTGCTGTAAGTTTTGTGTCAGCGTATCAATCCTAAAAATCTCTTCCCATTCCATTTTTGCATGTACTGCTTCCAGACTTCCTCTGATAACTGCCTTTGGTGTGTCCCAAAGGTTTGGGTACATTGTATTCTTATTCAAAATTGTCCAGATTTATCTATGATCTGAGCCAGTGCCCAGTCCCTTTGCCATAGAGAGTTATTTATCTTTCAATTGTTTGCATATTTCCAGCCTTATTTCATAGTGGTTGGAGAGATAAGTCTGTATGATACCTGGGGTTGCATTTACAGAGATTCAATTGGTGTCTGAGCATGCGATCTATCTTTCAGTATTTGCCATGCGGGATTGTGAAGAATGTGTATTTTGCTTGTCTGTTTGCATTTGGGTGAAGAGTTCTGAAAATAACTTTCCTGTCAAGTCATCTGATTATAATGTTTAGGTTTGTAGCTTCTTAATTCAGCTCCTTCTCCTGTTATCTATCCTTTCTCAGAGAGTTATTTATTAAAGACAACCACTATAATTATGGAGTCTGTGATTTATTTTTCATATTTTGGAACATTTGATTGATGAATTGTGCAGGTCTCTCATTGGGCACGTATACATTAATTTTGCTCACTGGTGCTTGGTCTGCTGTTTCCTTGAGCATTCTGTAGAACACCTCTTTATCTCATTATGGCTTCCACCTTGAGATCAACTTTGTCTGAGATACAATTGCAACTCTGGGTTTTTTTTTTTTTTTTGAATTGCCACTTTCTTGGTATTTTTTTTTTACCAGCTTTTGATTCTCATTCTATGTGTCTGTAATCCTGAGATGTGTCTTATGTAGGCAGCAGAATGATGGGATGGGATTTTTAAGCTAGTCTGCTAACCTCTTCCTTAAAGCCAAATTCATTGATATTCAGACTTATTACATTCATCTGTGGACTCTGTTATGTAATCTTGTAGCTTTTGTATTGAGTGCTTTCCTACCTCCCTTTTTTATCAATGCATTGCTCGTGTGTGTGCGTGCACGCGCATGTGCATGTGTATGTGTGTGGTTTATTGTGGTTTATTCTTGCTTTCTTTCCACCCTTGAGCCAATGCTATCTTGGGGGCTTTATTCTCTTTGGTGCCCTATGGGTGGAGTTGTTCTATGGGGAAGTCTCTTATATTTGCTCGGTGAATGTTGTTTTCTACCCATACTGGGTTGGCAAGGATCTTTTGTAGGTCTGGTTTTATTTTAAGGAATTCTTTGAGATATTCCTTGTTTCGAGAGACTCTTACTTATCCATCTACCTTGAAAGATAATTCAGCTGAATAGAATTTTCTTGGGTTTTTGTTATTTTCCTACAATTTTTGGAATATGTTGCTCCATTCTCTCTTCGTCTACATAGTGCTGCACTGATAGATCTGAGCATATTCTTATTTGGGTGCCTTTATAAGAGACTGCTTATTTTCCTTTCTGCCCCTATGATATTTTTCTTTTCCTCAAATTTGGATAGTTTATTATATGCCTTGGCGCCTTCTTGGGATTCAGTCTAGTTGGTGTTTTTCAGGCTTCTCAATGGTTGCCTGGTTTTCATTCATTAAGTTGGAATTGCTTATCTTATCTCATTGCCTTGTCTATTTGTTGCAGTCTTCCTTCTTGTCAGCGTGTCAGACTGCTTGCCTGTTTGCCACCTTTGGCCTCCAAGGTAATCTTTTGTGGCTCATGATGCTCTGAAATAAAATGAAAATTTAAAAAAATTGCTATGAGGAAAATGGTACTTAGGGGAGATTGAAGCAATATCATGCACACAAGTCCTTCATTATATATTTTTTCAGAGCATTGTGGGCCACAAAAAATTACCTCATGGACCGCATGCATCCCGCAGGTTGTCAGTTTGACACCCCTGCTCTAGACACTGATGCAATTCTCTGTCTCCTGAAGTCTGTTGGCAAAGTCTGTGAAATTTTTACTGACTTTTGTTGTCTAATCCCTTAGGTGTTGTATTTACGTTTCTCCTCTATCATTTCATCCCTTTTCTGCATTGATTCCCTCGTTTCCTGTTCATTATTGCAAGCAACATTCTGAAGATTTCTTTCGGTGGTAGATCAATATCTGCTTCTTCTATGCACACCATTAGGATCAGAACTTCTTCCAACATCGCCTTTTATCCTATTTTTAAAATTTTTGAGGGGCTGAGCCCCGGTGGCGTAGTGGTTGTGCGCGGGACTGCGGCCCACTGGGATGGAGGTTCAATTCCGGCTCCCAGGAGCAAAGGCTGGGCCTCCTACTCCCACCACCTGAGGGCAGTGATGCCTAAAATTAAAATTAAAAAAAAAATTTTTTTGTTGCACTTGTTGGAGCTGGCTGATGTCTATGGGTCATTTTAGAGAAGCCCGGTGCCCTTTTCCAGAGAGCTGAAGAACACTGGGCTCTCTGTTTATGAGACTCATTGGAATGCTTTTCAAACTGTCTGCAGCTAGCTGCACTCATGGGTGAGGCTACTGTCTTATCCTCTAGGAGATTCGCTCCTTTTCTAGCCAACCAGTATTCTGTTATTTGGAAGGCAAGTTGGATTGTCCTATCAGTGGACACAGTTTGGGTGCTTATGGGCCTGAGGTTGGAACTTCTCTGGATGATCTCACAGGAAGCCATGGTGGTGTGGCCCATGATAGCTCTGAGCACCTCCGAGAGCTTGAGGAGGTACCTGCAGAAGCAAGAGTGCTACCGAAGAAGGTGAGTTTACCTGCTTTGGTATAGAGCATTGTGGACAGTGGATAGAATTGGCCATGTAGGCAGGATTGCCAGAGTTTGGGCAGAGGTTCCCTCAGCAGCATAAGCCCTGGAAGCTTCCTTAGACCATGTGAAGCACTGGTGTAGGTTGGAGGAAGTTCGCTCAACCATGTGTAAAACTATGGAGAGGTAGGGTAGCCCTCCACCACATGGAACACTGTCGAAGGTGAACAGATGTTCCCCAAGCTGAGTGGAGCAGCTAGTGGGAATTCCCCTAGCCACTTAGAGGACCTTGGAAAGTAGGCAGAATCTCCTCCAGCCATTTGAAGAGCAGATCTCCCAGTAGTTTGAGGTGTGGTGGAATGTGGGTGGAATTTCCCCAGCCACATATAAGGTTGCAAAGCGTGGGAAGGAATTCCCCCAGCTGGGTAGGTGGATTTGCCCTAGGTGGAGGGTAGTGGCCTGGTGCCCAGAAGTGATGTGTGAATGGAAAGAGAGTGAAGAATAAATGAACAATCAAACAAATAAATAAATAAATGAATAAACATATTGGGGTGGGGATGGGGACAAAAACTAAGTCTGCTGAGACTGTGTTGGAGAGAGAGTTTTTTTTTTTTTTTTTAAAGAATAGGGATAGCTGTGCCCTGATCACCTAGCCAAGGCACTGGAGGGGTTTAAACCCTGCCCAACGGTGGCAGATACCTGTGGTTGTGTTAAAATAAAAGCTTTGGGCCACCCAAAGTAGCCTCATGCAGGCCATGGCAGTGCTAAGGTTAAACCCCAACCAAAAGCCCACAGGTCTTCAAAACCCAGTGGATCTGTTTCCACTTATCTTTGTGATGCTCCTTCTGTGACATGGATGGTTGCAGTTCTCTCTCAGTGGCTCTCCTGTGCTGATTTCTGCTGAGCCTCTCTGCTGTGTGTTGCTTGGTCCCCATCTTGCCAGAACTCAGCTATAAATCTTTAAGGCAGCAGATAAGCGGCTTCTCTCCTGGAAATGTTTATAGTTTCAAAACATGGGACTGCCAGTAAATAGTTCAGTGACTATATGCTAAATGCTTTTTTCTTTGTTTGGTTTTGGCTAAGCCTGTGTCAGTTTCTTCTCATTATGACACCATGTGCAACAGAACAAAACACTGCTTGAAATTTCCCAGTTATCAATGTTGTTGTGGTTTCAGCCCACTGTTGATGGTACTGCATCAGACCACCTCAATGGACTCCTTGCACATGTTTTGCTAACCCAATACTTTACCAAATATAACATTCTCCTCCAGAGACTGGACCCTTATAATAAAATGTCCAAAGTACAGACATTGCCGTCTGCCCAATCTCACTTCTGAGGAGCATTGCAGATATAATTTTCCAACACAGATTTGTTTCTTCTCTGGTCACACACGCGGATTTCAAGTCCGGCTGCTAATTGCAAAGCATGAAGCTAAGAGCCACCCTTTGGGAGAAAGATAGGGCTTTTTGCTCCCCAACGGAATTAGGGTCTCAGAATCCCACAGTGACGCATCTACTCCACTCAAGCCCAGGGAGTTGCTGTGAGTCAGAATTGACTCGATGGCAGTGGATTTTGAAATATTGTATAAGCATCAATATTTCCTTGGCTTTCCTTACCCATTGTTCAGCTTCCCCACACAGAGGAGGCAATAAAAACTACAGTGCCTCTGTTCTCCAAATGACACATTTGATTGTTTCTCTCTTTAATGAGATCTCTTGCAGCAACTTGACCTGTGCAATACATCATTTGATTTAATGACTTCTATTGCAAAAGGCATTGACTGTGGTTCTAAGTAAAACAAAATCCTTAGCTCCTTCAGTATTTTTCTTTATAGTGCTGTTGATTAGTTCACTTGTGGTCATTTTCATTTTCATTGTGTTGAGTGGTAATTCACACTCCTGGCCATGATCATCTCTTTACAGCAGTCAGTTGGTGAGTCTTCCTCCAATCCTGAGGTGTATTTTTCCTCATATTGTCCCATTTCTTGGATTATGTGCTCAGCATACAGATCGCTCAGTTTGAACTAGTTCTTGCTGAAAACACTATCAATCCTCTCTGTGTTATAAACAAACCTTAGGAGTGTGCATATTTTTTTCTGTGTATCATTGCTTAATTTTATATGGAATTTATATAGAAATTAAAAAATATAATCTTAGGTACTGGTATGTGTCTCTTGTTTTGAACTTTGTTTATCCCACTTTAACAATAAGTTTTAATATATTTGTTGAACTCTTGCCAAGTGGAAGGAATCTTCAACTAGAACACTGGTTGTATGGGTAGAGAGATTCTACTTGGCACTCCCAATATCCCCTGGGGAAATAACAGAAAGAGGTCAAGGAGAACTGGTGTGAGCTGGCAAGACTTGAGAAACATAGGAGAAAATAGATTTTGTCTAGAATTTTCATGTTGTGACATTATGTGATAAAAATCCTTCTCTTCATTCTTTTTCTCACTCCTGCACTTGTGATAAAATCCCTTTGTTAAAGCTACCTAGCAATGTATTGGAATTTTAGGAATAAATAAGAATATAAAAGACCCAGCTTTTAGGTTGGCAATGGGGTGGGTGGATTGCTTTTAGGAGTTATCAAATTGGTTCTGAACCACAGCAAATCTATTATGCACAACTGAAAGAAAAAGTCCAGGTTCTTTGCCATTCTCACAATCGTGCCAATGTCTGAGCCCATTTTTACAGCCACTGTGGTAACCCATCTCTTTGTGGGTCTTCCTCTTTTAGGGCCCCCCCCACTTTGTCAAGCATAATGTCCAGGGACTGGACTCTCCCCACAATATGTCCAAAGTATATATGACAAAGTCTTGTCATACTTGCTTGTAGAGAGAATTCTAGCCATATTTTTTACCAAGAGAGTTTGGTTTGTCCTATTAGGATTCCATGGTGTTTTTAATATTCTTCTTGAACCAGCACTATGAGTTAACTGCATCACTTTTTACTTGGTATTCCTTAATCAATCTCCAACTTTCAAATGCCATGAGGCTCCTGAAAATACCATGGCTCGGGTCAGGTGCACCTTACTTCTCAAAGTAATATCCTTTCTTTTCAATACTCTAAAAGGATCTTGAGCAGCATGTTTACTAAATGCAATACATTTTTAAATCTCTGGGCTACTGTTTCCATGAGTATTTATTATGAATTCAAAACAGAGAAAATTTTAACAACTTCAACCCTTTTTTCCCTTATGGCGAGGTTGACCATTGGTCCAGTTGTGGGCAATTTGATCTTCTTGACAATGAGTTGCAATCCTGATCATACACACACATGCTTCAAATCCATCTCACTTTCCACAAGCAAGATTGTGCTGCAATATTTTGCAGGCTTATGAGCTTGGGTTTCAGTCAGACAATAATTGATCACACTAGTTAACAATAATATTTACAAACATTGCTGCATGAGGGCAGACAATTGAGAAAACTGACCTAGAGGTGTTAAAACTTGATTCTTTGTATAAGTGATGTTGAGACATGCTGTATCAGGTGAATTGGAGTTTTAAGTGTAGCGCTAACTGTGAGATCAGAAATCCAAATTAACCAGCTGCTCCATTGAAACAAGCTTAATCCGTCTGCTCCTGTAAAAATGTACCATCCTTGAAACTATGCAATAATTCCACCCTGTCCTTTAGGATCCATATTAGAATGGATTCCTTACATTTTTGTTTTTATTATTCTTCATTGCAAAATGTTATGAGGCATTATGTTGAATTATTGGTTGAATTCTGAATTTTTACCTTTCATGGAGAGATCTGGGTTCCATTTGATTATAACATGCACAAGCACCATTCAATTACTAGTGAATTCTTCATGTTGTCATATTTCTTCTGCTAGACTGGCTTGATTAAACAAATCTAGAGATGCTTATATCAAACTCATGAACTCCAACATTAGCTCATATGTCTGATATGAGTCCATAAATCCCTCTTCAGATTTCCAGTCACAAGGAATGGTATCAAATGCAGGCAGATCAAAAGCTGGTGGGTGAAAAGTCCTGTGGATCCAATGGCAGAGGAAGCATCTCAGTGCTGGCACATGTGCCTCCTGTAGCTCTCCTAGAATGGCTTTCTAACAGCAAAGTGAAGCAGAGCAAGGGGCTTTTTGAAGCCTCCGAAAGTCTTCTCATAGCTTGTCAACAGGAAAACAAAGGAAGAGAGAGGGAGGAAGATCCCAGAATCCTCATGAGAAGGCCACATCCACAAGGAGGCGACATTAGGCTGTAATCTGATTGACATGCTAGACTTTACCCCTACACTCATTTATCAAGTTGAGATGAAATTATGTAACTACCATAATTCTGAAGAGACCTTGGTGGATTTTTCCAGATTAAGATATATTTAAGATTAAAATTCTGAAGAATCAGCAGTGTGGTGGGTTGTAGCTGGGCTGCTGACGGAGATGTTAGCAAGTTGAAAGCTCTAGCTGCTCTGCCTGAGAAAGATGATGCGATCTAGACTGCCAAGATTTCCAGCTTGGGCACCCCACCAGGAGGGTAGTTGTCCTATAGTGCCATCATGTGTCAGAACTGTCTAAAAGGCAGGCAGTTGGTGGATAAAATCCATACCCTTAAAATCTACCTTTGAAAATCAGTTAAAGAAAACTTGAATAATCACAGCAATCTGATTAATGACCTATTTTGAAATAATGAAAACCCAACAAACTCTGTCATCTAATTGATTCCAGTTGACTGTGACCCTAAAGGGCCACCTAGAACTGCTTCTGTGCTTACAGATAATTATAGCAGGACAGTCTCCTGTTTCTCATGCAGAGGAGCTTATGTGCTCAAAGTGCTGAATTTACCATTCGAAAGGCAATAGATAACCTCCTGAATCACCAGTGCTACTTATTGGACAATGAGCATAATGAAAAAACCTACCAATATTTGTGTGTGTGTGTTTGTGTGTGTGTGTGTGTGTACACATGGGTCTTCCATCAGTCAGGACCAACTCTGTAGTAGTCAACGGCCAGAACAAGAAGAGGTAGATGGATACAGAAAGTATGACATGAATTAGTTCTACCAGATAAAGGTGATTAGAAAATGAGAAGAAAAGGGATGGGAAATGATACGATTGTGATAATCAAGGATAATAGTTCCGGGGTTTAGTCAGGTTAAATACCTTTGTGCTTATCTTCAGATAAAAGAGGAAAAATGAACTTCATGAGCTTTGTGATTTGGAGAAATCACTTTGTAGAAAAAGGTTTAAAACAGGACCGGAGTGGCATATTTAATAAGAACCCATGTTAGTTGCCCCTTGTGAGACATTGGGAACATACAGAAAGGTGGTAGCAGTAGGAATAAAATCCTACATATCAAATTGCTAGGGCAAATACATTAGCGAAGTGTGTTTTGTGGAAGCTCATCCAGCAGACAGTGTGAGAACTGATGTGAGTAGGATGACAAAGACAGAGAATAAAAGGCAACGATCCTGGCTATATCAAACAAACCTATACCTGATAGTCTTTATATACTTTTTCCGAACACACCTTTGCAGTTCAGAGAATGTATTGCATATAGAATATAGAATTTATATATTTATTGTCCTTTATTAATATTTGCACTTAGCTCTGCTCCAAGTGTATCCTTAAAATATTTTGTAAGTTCATTTTCTCTCATATTTTCTAGCTTAAATGCATGGTAAATTCTGAGCAAATATTATTTGGAATTGAACTAGCTAATTTTCCTAAAGCCACATAAAATCCTTTTTAAAAATCTTCGCTGAGGGGCTGAGCCCCAGTGGCGGTGGCATAGTGGTTGAGTGCAGGACAGTGGCCCACTGGCTTCGTGGTTCAAATCCAGCAGCAGCAAGGCTGGGTAGCTCCCACGACCACCAGAGGGCAGTGATGCTCCCCCTCCAAAACAAAACAAAACAAAACAAAACAAAACAAAACAAAACAAAAATCTTCACTGAACGATAAAAACCTCTCAAATACTAGGAGAAAAATGTCAAATTCTAAACATTTAAATTACTGGAAATAGATGCCATTTTTTTTGCTTTCATGACTTTTTGCCGTCACCAATTTGTTGTTATAAAACATTTTGTCAAGTAAACATAAATAATGTTTTACCTTTGTTTATATGAATTGGATTCTATATTCAAGCAGTATTTTGTAGATGTTTCTGACGCGAATATCCATTTTCAAAGTGGATCTTTTAATCAAATTTATTTTTCATTTTTCCATTTATACCCAAGCAATTTGTAAAGTAGTGTAAATTTTCTTCTTTTCAAGTTCTAGATTCATTCGATCCCCATGTAGCAAGTTATTATGGATTAAAAACATCTCTGTTGCCTTTTTTTTTAATTATCACAAATTAAGGTATTGTTCATGTCCTTAACTTGTGATATAAGGATTCTTCAGGTGCAGAGGTTAAGACACTGAAGTGTATTTTTTTGGCTTTAAGTTGCCACGTACATGATTGGTTTCAATGTTGTTGGGTTTTTGTTTTGTTTTGTTTTTAAGGTAATTTTCAATTATTTTTAATAAGTTATAGTCTCAAGATTTTGTATTTCTTCAATTTCAATTTCTCTAACTAAGGAGATTTCCTAAATTATGTATCAACATGTTTAATGATAATAAAATTATTTATCTCTTTGTATGTATATTTGTGTCTAGATTTCTTTAGAATTTCCAAAGTAGTATTTGTTTTACAAAACAATTTGCATCGAGATGGCAGTAGCTAATTGACTACCTCTCTTCTAGATGAATATTGGTTACATAATTTATCCAAACTAGGTGTTTTATGGACATTACACATAAAGGAACTGAGACGCAGAAAGTAAATCATTTGTCTAAAATCACACAGAGCTGTTACATTTAGAAGGTGTATGTGTGGTCTGATTCCAAATCCAATTTTCATTAGTGTTTGTACCCTGCTTATTGGTGATTTACTACATTATGTCAGTCAGCCTATTTATTATTCTTTTTCAAACATTTTTGTTGGCATGATGTGTTTATACTCTTAATGTTTAGCATCAGTGACAAGAAATATGAATTTTGATTTTCAAATGTAATCATTATCTATTTTTAGTAATTATTATCTTTTATTGATCATTGGGAGATGTTTCCTGTTTATTACATTGTATATAATCTAAATAATGCCATAGGGTTGTGTGTCTGATTTCCTTTTTTTTTAAAGCAATGTGGATTAAGAGATGTGATCTTATATGAAAATATACTATCAAAGAAAGTCATAGCATCTCAGAAAAATAATTTGCCACTCCTTTAAAAAATACATTCAACTATAAGAGCAGGTGATTTTAATTTCTTATTTTTGTGCACGAGGGCAACATTCTAAAGTTTTGGTGTACATAAACATATCTTGGGAGAATCATTTTTGCGAGGGATAATCTGATTAAAGGTTATGGGGTGAAAGTTGACTGCAGTTTCATTAATTCTATATAAACGTGTAGGAATCCATGAGAGTTATCTTTCAGGCTTTCCTGAAATGCAATATGCATTAAAATAAAACTATGACTATGGCAATTTAGAATGTGAAATGTTTCAGGCAGGGCTTACTTTCACAATGCAAGATTTATTTACATAAATGAAGTATTGTATTAAAGAGGCGAATTTAAAAAGGTTATCAAAACTATGGAACAAAGCCAGCAGACTTTTTAGAAAAAGTAGAACAAAAATTAAGCATCTAAGAAAGGAATGGAAAAAAATGATCATTGCATCTGATGTGATTATCATGGTTGCTAGAATTCTGAAAATATGGTGTTACCAATCTAAGTGGGTGTCATATAAATTCACTTCATATATACACCTAGATGTATTTGAGGTATCATATATCTAGTGATTTTAATTTCTTCTACATCCATGGCGGTGAAGTAATCAGGGCTATAGATACTAGGCATAATTCATTTTTTTAATCTACAAAGTGCTTTTGTTATACTAAGTAAGATTTTTTTAAAGATTATTTGTCTCAATGCCAATACTGAAATATATCTGGGGAAAATGAAATTTCAGAGATATACTTCCATATTTTAAGTTATTGTATTCTGAAATCTATCAAGAGAAGAAATATCTGCAGATCAGATGATGGCATTAATTTGAATGCTACACTCAGAAGGAACCTGGGAGAGAATCTCTAATTCAAACCCTACCCACCCAGGTCCCCAGGTCCCCTGTCCTTCTTGGAAAACGGGTCTGAGGAGGTTCAATGACTCTTCGGTTGGTATCAAATTAGGTTAAGCAAAGTAACATCCTAACCGATCAAGAGTCCATTCTGCTTTGTTGTTAGTTGCTGTTGAGACAATTCCAACAGCCAAGGTAGGTCCACGGGTGTCAGGGTAGAACAGGGAGTTCTCAGGCTTTTTCAAAAATGTCACCTTATAGCAGGACATGCTGAACCTTAGTCCTTAGATGCTACTGTGTGTTTTCAACAGCTGAACTTTCCCTTACTAAGACATTTTGTACCAAGCACCGATCCAAAATATGCTTGAGGAAAATACTCAATCCCTTTATGTCTCCATTGTTTTGCCAGTAAAAACAAGGTAGTGATCTTAGCCAAACCCACTCCTGGCCATCCAGTAGATTATGCCTCATAAAGATGCTCTAAGACAGATGTAACTGCCCCTGGGGATGTCTGAACCTATAACTTGACCCTCACATCACGATAGACAGTCTTTATTCCTTTGGTACTGAAGATTATGTATTTATAAATCGTGCTTGTAAAGAGTATTTATCAGCAGTACATGGTATATTATAGATTTTCAATAATGGTATTCCTGTGATTATCATTTTGCACTGAAATTTTACAATATATATGGAATCAAATCAAAAAGTATTACTACAAAATCATAGGAACCCTTATTAAACAAAAATATCAAAATGTACAACTACTGTTTCTCAACATGTCTTCCATATCATTCTGAATGTGATGTGTTTACTTCTGTAACCATGCTCACAAAATTTCTGAAGTCTGATTTATGTCACATCAAAACAATGATTTTGGCATTCTCTTGGAACTCAAATTGTGTTCCATTTTAATATTCTTTTAGTTTTAGGGTCAAAATGCATTCCAATGAAGCAAGATTGGTTCTGTAAGATAGGTGGAATAAGGTTTCCTAATCATGGGCTAGCCCTCGTCAGTCCCAATGAACAAGCAGTGATTGTATTCTGAAATCTGTCAAGAGGAGAGTAAGCTGCGTGTGTGTGTAGGGTGTCCAATGGGGGGATCTTTCTTGAAACTTGTCTTGTTTTGTATCCAATGCTTAATTTTTCTATCTTCTGACAGTTGCTCTAAACACACACCCTACCCCCTCCATTATAGTCCTCTGTCCTTAGAGAAAATATGATAACATTACCCCTTTGGAAACCCAGAAGAACAAGAAAAAGATGTCATAACTTTCTGAGATAACCTCTCTGCAAGAAAATTCCCTAGGAAGCCAATAATTTGATTGGACTTTTATTTGAAGGCACCCTAATTAGATTAAGACAAGTGTCTTGCTGAGAAAAATTATCTGCAGCTATCCACTGGTGCAGGAACATAAAAAAAATGTATGCATGTATAAATTAGAGCCCTATCAGCAACACTTTTTGACATACCTTCATATGTGAAGTATTCTTTGTAGAAAATAATTGTCACAGTAAAAGAGAAAGTGGAAAGGAATGTGTTTCTTGTCTTCTCAGAGGATTATTTATTCTACAACATTAAACAAAAGCTTCTTGATATGGTGCTGCTTTTTTCTCTAAGGAAGCTAAGCCATCATGTTGCTATCACACCAAGTTAGGATGAAATATTGCAGAAGGATCTGTATTCATGTTATGATTTCAGAAGGCCCCTAGCTTTTTATGAGAAATATATGCCAAGTTGTGCCTGAAACAGACTCTGTAGAGATCGAAGTGGGACTTTCTCTTCTCTTAGAGGAAAAAAGTATACATTAAGTTAAAATTCAACCATAAATAGCAACTTGATACTTGTGTCAGGCAGGGTTCTCTTAGAGAAATAAAATTCAGGACACTAGTAATTATTTTTATATATTTATATATTGAGAAAGGTATATAAGATAAAAAGAGAAAAAGTTAACTATAAGACAATACAGATTGCTCAGTGCAACTCACTGGAATCCTCTGTAGAGCAATCCAGGCTATTGGTTACAGGCAGCAAACGGCAGAGC